>ML340447.1:0-51372 GCA_005239505.1 Nicotiana paniculata
AAATGAACTCACTTGCCTAAGTGTGTTGGATAGTGATCCCCTCATGTGGCACAAACGACTTGGACATGTGAGTCTAACTCAGCTTAATAAACTAGTCTCTAAGGACTTAGTGGTAGGACTTCCTAACATTAAGTTCAAGGAGGACAAATTTTGTGAGGCATGTGTCGGGGGAAGCATGTAAGGTCCTCTTTCAAAAGTAAGAAAATAGTCAGTACCACCAGGATGTTGGAACTGGTTCATATGGATCTATGTGGTCCTATGAGAACTATGAGTAGAGGTGGTAAGAGATATGTGATGGTGCTAGTTGATGATTATTCAAGGTTCACTTGTACCTCATTCCTGGTAACTAAGGATGAAGCGTTTGATATGTTCACCTCAATTTTCAAGAAAACTAAAAATCAATTAGGACATCAACTAGCATCAATAAGATCTGACCATGGTACTGAATTTGAGAATGCTAAGTTTGTTGAGTTTTGTGATGAAAAATGGTGTTAATTATAACTTTTCTGCTCCTAGAACCCCACAGCAAAATGGGGTTGTTGAAAGGAAAAATAGAACTCTTGAAGACATGGCAAGAACCATGCTTCTATCTAGCAAACTACCTCACAGTTTCTGGGCTGAAGTAATAAACACTGCTTGTTACATAATCAATAGATGCATGACCAGACCTCTAGTAGAGAAAACTCCCTATGAATTACTTAAAGGGAGAAAGCCCAACACATCCCACTTTAGGGCTTTTGGATGCAAGTGTTTTGTGCATAATAAAGGCGAAGATTCACTAGGAAAATTTGACCCCATAAGTGATGAGGGAGTATTCTTAGGATATTCATCACATAGAAAAGCTTATAAAGTATATAATAAAATACCTATGTGTGTAGAAGAAAGTGTACATGTTGTCTTTGATGAAACTAACACTCTTGCTGAGAGACATGAACCAGAAGATGAGGAGCTTGGACTAGTGAGAAGCAGTGATCCCATTGAAGAAAACATGGAAGGTGGAACAGGTGATGGACCAGGTTCAACTACCCCAAGCAACATGACAGGGGGAATTCAACATATGCAACCTGGCCTTGATCCTGCTCCACAGCAACAAGACACCATAGAATTGTCTAGGAATGAACAACTGGTACTCAAACCACACAGATATCAGAGTTCTCACCCTCTTGAGAACATCATAACAGATTTGGCATCCGAAATCAAAACAAGAACATCCTTGAAAAATCTGTGTGCATTTGATGCCTTTCTATTCATAATTGAACCAAAGAACATTGGGGAAGCCCTACAAGATGCTGATTTGGTAAATGCTATGTAAGAAGAGCTGAATCAGTTAGAAAGAAGTCAAGTATGGCACTTGGTACCCAAACCACTAGACAGATCAGTGATTGGCACCAAGTGGGTCTTCAGGAACAAGCTCGATGAGGATGGAATTGTTACAAGGAATAAGGCAAGACTAGTTGTTCAAGGGTATAGTCAATAAGAAGGAATTGACTATGATGAGACCTTTGCCTCTGTGGCAAGACTGGAGGCAATCAGACTTCATAGAGCATTTGTTGCACACATGGAATTCACTCTTCATCATATGGATGTTAAGAGTGCATTTCTCAATGGCTATCTGAAGGAAGATGTATTTGTCAAGCAGCCTCCAGGTTTTGAAAGCAAGGAGTCACCTGACCACGTATACAAACTCGACAAGGCTTTGTATGGTCTCAAACAAGCACCAAGAGCATGGTACGAACGATTATCAAAATTCCTGCTAGAACATAGGTACAAACGAGGCAAAATTGACAGTACCTTGTTCTTAAGGGAAAATGGTAAGGATCACCTGGTTGTGCAAATATATGTGGATGATATTATATTTAGGGCGACTTCTTAAAAAATCAGGAAGGAATTTGCTATGCTAATTGGGAGTGAGTTTGAGATGAGTATGATGGATGAGCTAAACTTTTTCTTAGGCTTGCAAATTAAGCAAAACCCAAATTGAACAGTGATCCACCAACAAAAGTATGTGAAAGAATTTCTCAAGAAGTTTAAAATGGAAGACTCAAAGGAAATAGACACTCCTATAGCCACAGCTACAAAATTGGATGTGGATGAACCTGGTTCATCTGTTGATCATAAGCTATACAGAGGAATGATTGGGTCTCTATTATATCTCACTGCCAGCAGACCTGATATTGTGTTCAGCGTGGGACTGTGTGCTAGGTTTCAGGAAAATCCAAAGAAGTCCCACCTCACTGCAGTGAAGAGAATTTTGAGATATTTGAAAGGCACCACTGATTTGTGCCTTTGGTATCCTAAAGGTAGTAATTTCGACCTTGTAGGATATGCTGATGGTGATTATGCAGGTTTCTTGGTTGACAGGAAAAGTACTTCAGGTATGGCTCACTTTCTGGGTTCATGCCTTGTGTCTTGTGCTACCAAGAAACAAAATTCAGTAGCCTTGTCTACTGCTGAGGCTGAATATGTGCCTGCAGCCTCCTGCTGTGCTCAGTTGCTATGGATCAACCAAAAACTCATGGACGGGTATAGATTTGGGATGCATTCCTATTTTATGTAATAATACTAGTGCCATTAGTATGATGAAGAACCCGATTCATCATAAGAGAACTAAACAAATAGATGTTAGGCACCACTTCCTGAGGGATAACTATGAAAAAGGATTGATCTCAACTGACTTTATAAATAATTAAGTATTCTTTCTTGAATCAAGAACGCACAAGTGCAGAAGTGAATCAAGATCTGAATGCGAAATTCGCAGATATTTTTCAACCAAAATTACTGTGCGATACAAAGGCTACAGACCAGCTAGAAGAACCAGTTCCATCTGTTTGTCTTTCAAGTCTAGTTGGTTGTAGTAGGAGTTTTAATATTGTATCTTTCAGCTTTCATAGAAGCAATTGTAATAGGTACGCATTGTTCAAGTTAGAGTTAACTGGAAACTTGTAGAAATTAGCTAGGGGCTAGTTACTACAAAGGGATTAGAGTTAGTCCTAGGATTACAAAAGAGTTTTTTTTTAAGCCCGTTTGGCTCAGCGTTTTAGTGAAGAGTTTGAGCAAATCCTACTGAGGAGTAGGTCGTGGTTTTTTCACCTTTTGAGCCAACTGTTTTCCACGTAAAAAACTCTGTGTCTTTACTTTACTGCTTTTATTATTCCGTAACAGTAGTAGTTGGAACACCAAGAAGAACCAGGTTCTTCTATTAAGACAACACTCGAAAATTGGGTACCACACAAAGTAACCTATCTTCTTGTGTGGTATTGACATCTAAAACATCAGTCTCGACCTCTATTGAATGTTATTACACGTCCCTTCATATTATTCCCGGAGGAATTTAGGACTTATATCCTATAAGGGATGTTCTAGGCAGACCCTCAGGTTTGAAGGAAAAACACTAAGGCGACAGATAAGAACATGTAGGACTGCAATTAGGGGGAAACACAGAAAAACAGATAAAAGGCACAAGTATACCTCCACAAGTAATGCAAATATGCAGCACGACTCATACACAATTAAGGTCTTTTGATTGAGATCCTAAAACATGGTATCCAAATGATAATAACAAAGACAGATTTATGGCATAACTCAGAGAGGAAGTCTTTATCAGTTTTACATACTGATTTTATCCTGTTGATAATTAAGTAGCCTACATAAATAAACATATTTCCATTTTTAATAACTTTACTTACCTAAGGCTTGCCTAGGCATAGGACGATGCACAGTAATTACCCAGATTATTAAAGAAACGGTTTGAGTTGTTTTGCCTAACATGTTGTACTTAGGTGTTGCATCAAAATGCAGAATTATCACTAGTTGTTTAGAGACATGGTAAACCAGTTTTAGGTCATTTTTCATACATTGGTAATTACGCGGGAAATGAGTCCTAAAACATGATATCTAGTGCACAGATAGGGATGCAGAATGATGCATATACAGAATCCTAAGCAGGACTTCTAAATACACAATAATTACAGCATTAAGCATGATTTCAGAAGATGCAAGAGTGGCAGTTTATTATAGTGTTATTTACTCTAAACAGGATCTCTAAGTGTTCATGGCAGCATAGACCATGATTGCAAAGTACTGGTTATTAACACATTTTAGCACGAGATTCTTTAAGTGATATGATAGTGAGATGGACATGCTGAAAACAGTAAGTATAAGTCCTAGGGAACATGATATCTAATGCATGAAATTAGTCCTAAGCATGGTCTATATTGCGCAAGTAGGAATATAAACCTGATAACATGTTTTCTACCATTTTAATAGCTAAAGCATACATAATCACCCCTTCCCTTTCCACTATCCATCCCCAGAGTAGTTTACAAGTAGTTATTACAGGCCATTTGCATAAATTACATAATTGAAATAAGAAAAAGAAGGAGTTATGCTATTGGGAGCCTACTGATAGGCCCAAAATCCCCAAAGTGCCTCAAATGCCATTAGTTCATAACCTTTCATATAATCCAGGTGTATCAGAGTTCCCTAAGGATCTCAAAAGGATCCCGGGCAATGCTCACACCCAGATTTCATAGCCAAGATAGAGTGAGTGTAGTGTGGAAAGATCACCTCTTGTGTGTCAAAGTTCAGAGAGAGATCAAGGGTCCCAAGGTAATGCTCACACAAGAGGGGTGGAACCTAATGTCTAAGAGTATAGTGGAAGTTCTTGACATAATTTTGAAGAGTTGAGTTGGAAAACAGTTTGAAAATGAGTAGTTTCAAATAAGTTTTGGAGAACAGAAGATTTTGCTTCTGGTGAAAAATAGTTTGAAAGGGAAGAGGGTAAGGCAATCAACAACTCAGAACCACATCAGCATGCATAGTGCAAGGAAGTAGTCACAAACAGGGAAAGGGGGAATTGGGGACAATTAGTTCATATGTGAAAGCATATCGGCACACAGGTTAAGGCGAGAGAAGTACTACATAACTTAAATAGTCATAGCAATAGTGTATCACAAAGTGTTCATGCCAGGAGCTTAACAACATCAGATTAAGGGGTGATAAACAGAGCTACACATTAGATCCAGGGGAAGGGTTCAGGATTACATAGTAACTAGGGGTCATGAGTACATGCTTATAGTGTTAGGAATCAGGGGTAAGGCAGAATTGTAGTGGAAACATGTAAGAGGGAGAGCAATAGACATGCTGAACTAGGGGAAGGGGAGATCACATAGACAGAACAGGCATGCTAATTGCAAATTAAACAGCAAAACCACAAGTATAAACATAAGAGAAACAAAAGGAATCGTAATACAAACAGAAACATATTATTTTGGATGTTGTAAACTTAAACTGAAAACATACCAGTTGAATGAAAGAATGAGTTCAAAGTA
The DNA here is from genome assembly GCA_005239505.1 of Nicotiana paniculata. Taxonomy (NCBI): domain Eukaryota; kingdom Viridiplantae; phylum Streptophyta; class Magnoliopsida; order Solanales; family Solanaceae; genus Nicotiana; species Nicotiana paniculata. Next base: position 5,331 of record ML340447.1, read on the forward strand.
GAGAGAAATAAAGTTAAATGAAGTAGAGCAGTAGTGTGTAGAGCAATAGAACATTATAATCACTCAGTCTTGGCTTTCAGCCGACTGAGTAGCAAGTAAACAGCAAGAGAAACAAGAGAGTATGTTTGTGTAAGAGAGTTCAGAATAGTGTATTGTTCGTGTCTATGATAGTGAAAGACTAGAGTTTTTATAGTTGAAAAATGGGTAGTAAAATAAGGTAAGAATCATATTAGCATGGTAATTAAGGAACTTAGAATCAATCCATCAGAAGATCATGGCAAGTACTCCCTTAAGTTAAGGGATTTTAATCAAACAGCAAGAACCAGTAGCATATAAGGCAATAAAGAATCAATATGTGACTAATAAGGAAGGAATCAAAGTTCATTAAGCATAGGGCCATCAATTAGGACTAAATTCAGAAACTTCAATTAAGAAAAGGGTTCAGTAAAAATAAAGTACTGCAGCAAATAAAGTAATGGAATCAATTAGTTCAAAAAGGCGAGTAGAATTCTAGAGTTTCAAAAGAATCCTCTCAATGAGACCATCAAATAAGGAAATCAAAATCAGTAAAGAGAGAGTCATGATTCCATACTACAACATATATAGAGAGAAGAGAAAACAGTTGTAGCAAACAGGCAGGGTCAGCAATATCGACAGAAGGAAGCAAGAGATGAACAAATAGGAACGGATACAATCACACAAGTAAACTAAAGACTCTATAAACACAAGTATGGTAACCACAGAAACTTAACAAGAATCGAGTAGTCATGCTAACACATAGAACCAAAACAAAGAAGACCTCAATTTAGGGCTTTTAATAGAGGCGAGTTGAAAAAGCAGTAAGAACATAGAATCATTCGAGATATGCAAGGAAAAGGTTTAAACATAAAGAAAAGTCAGTTTAAACGAGTGTAAAAGAAATTTTGAGAAACCCTAACTTTAAAAAAAGTAAAACGGTTTAAAGCCAATGATTTTTTAAGGAGAGGTTTGAGAATCAATGCAGAACATAGAAAGAAACATACTTGAATCATAAAAAAAATAGCACGGATCTAAGAGATTGAACAAAAGTTTGGGTTTCAATGGAAACCCAAATAGAAAGAGAAGAACCTGTTGTAAACCTCAAGGATCGTAACAAATATGGTGTGATTTTGCCCAAAATCACACCGTAGAAGCTATGAACAACCAAAACAGAAACTCTAGACGCAAGTCGGCATGGCCTAGGGCCCTTGAAGGCCTCAGAGATGACGAGCAAGGTGAGGGGGGAACCATTCGAGGTTTGGGGTTGAAAGGTGGTCGCCGGAGAGGGAGGTGACGGTTGAGGTGGCTAGGGTTAGGTTGAGAGAAGAGAAGAGACGAGAGCATCTGAAGGCGGCGGGGGTTTGGGAATGAATCAGGGTTAGGGGTATTTAGGAATTAAAAAGAAAATGGTTTATTTTGACCGTTGATCCGGGAGATCAACGGTCAGGATTAGCCGGGTAAATGGGTTTCAGGTTTGGGTAGGAGTTTATAGGATATGGGTCGGGTAATTGGGTAGGAAATTTGTTTAGGAGTGGGCTCAACTTGGGCTATAATTTGAAAGCCAATTTGGTTATGATTTAAATAGCCAATTTCCCTATTTTGATTTTAATAAATAATTTTTTTGAATATAATTTTCTATTTTAAAATGATTAAAAATGTATAATTATCATTTTAAAAATATAGAGGCTAATTTTACATGTATAAGATTTAATTATACATTAAAATAGGCTAACATTGCAATTATATGCAATTTACATTGAAAAATACCAAATGTAATTATAAAAATGCATAAAAATTATATTAATTACATTTTGACATAAGTATAGAAGTTGAATGAATAAATCATCATAACAATAATTTTAGAAATAATTATTGGATTTTATGAATAAAAAGGGGAGAAAATAGATCAATTTAAACCCTTAAAATTATGAGAAAAATTATAAAAACCTTGTATATGTTTATATATGCATATATATTCTATTTTGAAGGTATTTATGCATATTAAAAAATATAGGAAAAAATAGGTATCAACAGTTGCCCCTCTTTACTCGGGAAGGATGAAAGAGTTGTCGGGTATAGATATGATGGCCAATTTTGACCGAGCGAAACAGTTTGGAAAGATTTAGGCTGCGCCCTGGTTTCTGAGCTGCCTACATATCCCTGGTTTTACAAGAATCAGGCCGTATGTAGTTCAGGAGTCATCGACAAAGTATACCGATGAAGTTTTACAAGAACGCACGCAACATATAGGGTTAGGTGCACAAACGACTTACAGGAATGGTTAGGAAAACCGGAGCGGGACCACTCCTGCTAGAATAGTCGTTGCTCGCCGGATTACCTGCAAATAAGTAATACCAGCATATATTGTGTGTAAATTTAAACATGATGCAAGTTCCCGTTGGACTATGAAGGTTGTCTTCGGACATTTAAGAATGACGCCCTCAGACCATGACGTCCTGGGCTATGAATTTCTTGATGCAGGATTCGCAGGCCATGAAATGATGTTCTCAAGCCATGAGGATGGTGCCTCCGAACGATGACACATTTTGATGAGTTGACGATATTTCAACCCATGTAGATGCAATAGAATGATAGTGACGAAATATAGCTTAGTCTTGCGAATTGAAGGGGAGAGCTTAGCCCGAAAGGAAAGCGAAGTAAATAGTGCTTGAGACAGCGGTTAGTCTCGAAAGGTAAATTGGAGGCAGAGCTTAGCCTCGGAAGGCAAAGTGGTAGCCTTATGCATTGCAGATGGAGACAGTGCTTAGTCTCGGAAGGAAGAATGGTAGCCTTGTGCAATGATGTAGGTGGAGGTAGAGCTTAAACTCGGAAGGAAGAATGGTAGCCTTATGCAAAGATGCAAATGTGGATGGAGACAGTGCTTAGTCTCGGAAGGTAGAATGGTAGCATTATGCAATGACGTAGATGGAGGTAGAGCTCAACCTTGGAAGGCAGAATGGTAGCCTTGTGCAAAGATGCAAATGCAGATGGAGGCAGCGTTTAGTCTCGGAAGGCAGAATGGTAGCCTTATGCAAAGAAATAAAATGACAGTAGGAATTCTTAGCTAGTGATGAATTACGGAATTGTGATTATTGAGAGCATTGTGACTGCGGAGCATTGAGGCATGTACGAACGTCGGAAAGTGCGGCAATTTTGGGAGTCGTATTTTGGACAACGTTTGTCCCCTGGGCGGATAGTTTGTTTAGGGATTTTGCAAACTTAGTTCCTGCAACCAAAGAAAGATTGTGAGTTCTATAAATGGGGAAGTTAGTTCGTATCCCTGCTGGCTTTTCTAGACTTGATGGGCTCGATCTGATGATACTGTCTGTATTATTGGGGTAGCGTTGCTAAACAAAGTTGTTTCAAAAACAAACATGCATGATTTTGTAAAAGCATAATGTATAATTAAGAAATAATTTTGGGATGAACCGACGACCATGACATGGCTCGGGACATTGCAATTTCTCCTGCTACGGAATTTTGAGGCTCCTCCTCAAAATTCTGACCTAGTTTGATGGGTGAATGCTTCTGGCTATTGCTCGTGCGACGATTGGCTAATCTTGCTTCAGAACTTTGAGGGTCTTCTTCAAAATTCTTCCCCAGTTTCCAATTGCAGGGAAAAATGAAATTTTATTATTAAATTGTGACCAAACCCATAGGTCTACCTATGTATCCCCTCTTAAACGGGAATCAGGTCGGGCGAAGTTCAATTTACATCATTGAGAAAGCATAAAGATTACACATAGTAGAGTTTGACTGCATCTGAATTGATTGGCTTTGGCCAGACTTCTCCGTCCATTTCTGCGAGTATAAGTGCTCCTCCTATCAGTACACGGTGAACCATGTACGGACCCTGCCAGTTGGGAGAGAACTACCCTTTGGCTTCATCTTTATGTGGAAAGATCTTCTTCAGAACCAGCTGCCCCGGTGTGAACTGTCTAGGCTTGACTCTCTTGTTGAAGGCTCGAGTCATTCTGTTCTGATAGAGTTGACCATGACAGACTTCATTCATTCTTTTTCCATCTATGAGCTCATAACGGCTCTTTACCCATTCTGCGTCGCTGAGCTTAGCTTCTCGTATAATTCTTAGAGATGGAATCTCAACTTCGGCAGGAATAACAGCCTTAGTACCATAAACTAGCATATAGGGAGTTGCCCCTGTTGAGGTGCGAACTGTGGTGCGTTATCCCAATAAGGCAAATGATAACTTCTCGTGCCACTGTTTGTGACTTTCTATCATATTTCTTAGTATCTTTTTGATATTTTTGTTGGCGGCTTCTACAGCTCCATTCATCTGAGGTATGTAAGCTGTGGAATTTTTGCGTTTGATCTTAAAATCCTCCTACATAGCTTTCATCAGGTCACTGTTGAGATTGGACCCATTGTCGGTGATGATTGACTCAAGAATCCTGAATCGACAAACAATACTGTCGTGGATGAAGTCTGCCACGACTTTCTTAGTCACTGCTTTGTAGGATGTTACGTCGACCCATTTGGTGAAATAGTCGATGGCTACCAGAATGAACTTGTGTCAGTTGGAGGCGGCAGGCTCGATTGGTCCAATAACGTCCATGCCCCAGGCGGTGAACAGCCATGGTGAGCTTGTTGCGTTGAGTTTGTTTGGAGGTATCTTTATGATATTTGCGTGTATCTGACAATGGTAGCATTTCCGGACACACTGGATGCGGTCCGTTTCCATAGTCATCCAAAAGTAACCAGCTCGGAGTATCTTCTTTACCAGAACAAAACCGTTCATATGCGTGCCACAGGTCCCAGCATGAATCTCCTCTATCAGCTTGGATGCTTCCTTTGTGTTGACACAACGTAAAAATCCCAAATCGGGAGTCCTCCTATATAGAATTCCTCTGTTGTGAAAGAAGTTGTTGGATAGTCTTCCAAGTGTGCGTTTCTGAGTGGGATTCGCAAGCTCTGGGTAATCTTCTTTTGCCAAATACTCTTTGATGTCATGAAACCAAGGATTTTCGTCTGCTTTATCTTCGACATGGGAACAATAGGTTGGCTGATTATGGATCTTTATGGGAATAGGATCAATTAAATTCTTGTCCAGGTGTTGGATCCTTCAGGACAAAGTAGCCAACGCATCGGCAAACTCATTCTGGATTCTGAGACATGCCTAAATTCCGTCTTTGTGAACCTTTTTCTTAATTCCTGTACGTGGTGCAAATACGGCAGTATCTTCGAATTCTTGGTCACCCACTCTCCTTGTACCTGATGTACCAGCAAATTTGAGTTACCAATCACTAACAGCTCCTGGACGTTCATGTCAATGGCCATGTTGAGCCCTAAGATACAGGCTTCATACTCTGCCATGTTGTCGGTGTAGGGGAATCTGAGTTTGGCAGATATCGGATAATGCTGACCGGGTTCTGATATTAGGACTGCTCTAATACCAATTCCCTTGATGTTCGTCGCTCCATCGAAGAACATTCTCCAACCGTCATAGGATTCTGCAATGTCTTCTCCTATGAATGATACCCCTTCATCAGGAAAATACATTTTCAGAGGTTCGTATTCTCCGTCTACAGGGTTCTCAGCAAGATGGTCTGCCAGTGTTTGTCCCTTGACCGCTTTCTGAATCACATAGATAATATCGAACTCACTCAGCAGGATTTGCCACTTGGCTAGCTTGCCAGTGGACATGGGCTTCTGAAAGATGTACTTAAATGGATCCATCCTCGATATGAGATACGTTGTGTAGGCACAGAAGTAATGCCTCAAATTCTGGGCTACCCAAGTTAAAGCACAACAAGTGCGTTCCAATAGAGAATATCTGGCCTCGTACGGAGTGAACTTCTTGCTGAGATAATAAATGGCTTGCTCCTTTTTCCTGTTTCATCGTGTTTCCCTAGAACGCGGCCGAAAGCTCCATCTAACATTGCGAGGTAGAGTAATAGAGGTCTACCTGGCTCAGGCGGTACCAAGACTGGTGATGTTGATAGGTATGCCTTGATTTTGTCGAAAGCCTTTTGACAATCATCGGTCCACTTTGTTGCGGTGTCCTTCTTCAGCTTCTTGAAGATCGGCTCACAGATAACTGTAGACTGTGCTATGAATCGGCTGATGTAATTAAGTCTCCCCAAGAAACTCATCACATCTTTCTTGTTCCTTGGTGGTGGTAGTTCTTGAACAACTTTGACCTTTGACAGATCCAATTCTATCCCTCAGCGGCTGACAATGAACCTGAGCAACTTTCTAGTAGGGACCCTGAATGCACACTTCGCGGGGTTCAGCTTCAGATTGTATCTCCACAACCTTTTGAAGAACTTCCTCAAAACTTCCATAAGGTTAGTGGATTTCCTAGACTTGATAATAACATCATCCACGTATACCTCGATCTCCTTGTGAATCATGTCGTGAAAGATGGTGGTCATAGCCCTCATGTAGGTGGCCCCTGCATTCTTCAGGCCGAATGGCATCATCTTGTAACAGTACACTCCCCATGGCATAATAAAAGCCATTTTCTCAGCATCTTCCTCATCTATCCAGATCTGATGATAATCAGCGAAGCAATCCACGAATGATTGTAGTTCATGCTTGGCACAATTGTCAATCAGGATATGTCCATTTGGCAAAGGGAAGTCCTCTTACGAAATAGCCCTTTGAGATCCTTCCTATCCTTCTTTGGTACTGACACAATGTTGGCTAACCATGTCGGGTCCTCAACTACCCTGAGAACCTTGCATTGATCTGCTTGGTGACTTCTTCTTTGATTTTCAAACTCATGTCGGGCTTGAACTTCCTAAGCTTTTGGTTTACCATGGACACATTGGATTGACTGGAAATTTGAGTCACAATAGACGTACTTAGACCATTCATTTCGTCATACGACCAGGCGAATATGTCCTCATACTTCTTTAGAAATTCTACGTATTCTTTCTTTTCTGACGGCGACAAATGAATGCCGATTCGTGTTTCCATGATGTTTTATGAATCTCCATGGTTGATGATTTCAGTATCGTCCAGGTTGGACTTAGGTCTATTTTCAAAATTCTCAACTTCTTTGACAATCTTGTCAGGTATGTCATCTTCTTCTGAATCTACATCTGTTTGCTGAGTTGTCTTGTTACATGTCACAGTCATCGGTTCATCAAGACAGGTAATAGTAATGATGTATAGGTAAAGCAATGAGAGAAAAATGATAGCAATAAATATTGATTCGTACGAAAAATTTAAAAATGCTTTTGATAAACTGAACGATTGTTTTGAACATTGACGATCTTATTGCAGGAATTAAAATGCAAAAAAAGTAATCATTTAAAGAAAATAGTGAATAATGCTTGTTTTAGCCTTGCTACCCCAAGGCTCGTTGGGCTTTGGTTGTCCTGACAGTCCAATTCTCGAGGTACGTCCCTCTGCTCACAACCTGTATAGAAGGGCCTTCCTCCCCCTCCTCCTCGAAAATAACACAGCAATCCATATCATTGTCCTCCATAAACAAGTTCATCATTGTTGCAAGTGCTTCTTCTTCATCTGATCCATAAATAACGTCGGCCTGTTGGAAGGTCTGCTCCAGATGCAATATTGGTTGCTCCAAAGGTTAATAAGGACCGCGCCATGGTGGCGACCAGTTTTTGAATTCTTCCTAAGTGTATTCGTACCACAAACCGAAAGTGGTGTCGTGCTTCTTGAGTTTGATAGGTTTGGAGATCCTCTGAAGGTTCTTGTCGGGCCCTTTACCTGGCTTGTACCCTCAGCAATTCATCATACTTGTGATCTTGCTATCCTACCATTTGTCTTTGTTGATAGTGTTGACCCGTTCAATGTGGTGGTAAGTTTCTCCACCCAGCTTCTTTCTTCCTTCAATCACCGGAATAGTCTGGCGATTGTAAATAGGGTTGCTACCGTCACCATGAATAATCACCTCTTGGTGGTTCCACTCGAACTTCACTGCCTGATGTAGCATTGATGCTACGACCCCACCAGCATGGATCCAGGGTCGTCCCAATAACAGGTTGTAGGATGCTGGCACATCTATCACTTGGAAGTCCACCTCGAACCAAGTTGGCCCCATTTGCAGGCATAGGCTGATCTCACCAATCGTGGACCTCTGAGATCCATCGAAGGCTTTCACGTTGATTGCTCCATCCTTTATCTCATGCAGCCCTTTACCCGATTTCTTGAGCGTTATCAACAGACAGATGTTAAGACTGGATCCCTCATCGATCAGGATTCTGGTGATGAAATAATCTTCGCATTGCATAGTTATGTGTAGTGCTTTGTTATGGCCCAGCCCTTCAGGAGGCAGCTCGTCCACATGGAAAGTGATCTTGTGACTCTCCAACACTTGGCCACCACATTAGCCATTTCTCCACTAGTGATGTTGTTTGGCACATAGGCTTCGCTCAAGACCTTCAATAAAGCATTCCTGTGCGTCTCGGAATTCTGCAGCAAAGAGAGGATGGATATTTGCGCTGACGTTTTGTTCAACTAGTCGATGACCAAATACTCCTTCGCCTGTACTTTCCTCTAAAGGTCTTCCAGACCTGTCTCAATAATATGAGGTCGATTGGAAGTATGCCTGCTGGATCCAGCCAGATGTTTAGGGGTATAGACTCTACCAATTGTTGTCATACCCTACGCTGCAACAGCTTCTTCAGTCTTGACGTTGCCTTTCCTTCTCGCCTCGGCTGTATAGTCCCATGGTACAGCATCTGTATAGAAAGGTGGTGCGGTCGATATCGCTACTGTGATTGGTGTGGCTACCCTCAGTTTGAATGGAACATGTGCCTGGGGTGGCAAGACTGCAACCTCAAATGGTGCGGGTGCATTTGCCGGAGACACGAACTCAACTTCAATCAATACCGATGTCTTTGCAGGTGACGTTGCTTCAAACTCAAGAGGCATGGACATATTTACCTCAGCATTCTCAGACGGTTAAATCTGGACTATGATCGGGTTGAGAGTGACTGCAGGTTTCTTTGGATCATCGCCTTCTGCGATCAACCCGATTGATCCCAATCATCTTCTATTTCAATCAAGTGGATGCATCCACCCTTATGGTTTGGAAGAGGATTGTTGTGGACATTTGGAGTGGATTCCTTTGCCACGATGACCTTGTTGTCAATCGATGGTGTGCCCCTTCATGCCGGAGTGGTATGCACAGGACTTGTTTGGGTTGACCCATTAAGAAGGATTCTCAGAGGTTGCAGCAGGGATGAGGGTGACATAACCAGAAGCTTTGAGCTTCTCATACAGCTGGTCGATGGGTTCAGCGATGGTGGTATACTATTTTGGAGGTCTACGATCAAAATTAGGACTAGGTCTAGGGAAGTTTTGACGGGTAGGGGTGATTGGTAATGAGATGGTTGGGAATTGTAAGTGTGGTATACAGGAGCGGGTTGTGAGTATCTGGGTGAAGCAGGTTGATATGTCAGTGGTGGAGGTGATTGATAAGTTGGTGGTGGAGCTTGGTATGAGGGTGCTTGGTAATTTAGGGTTGGTTGATATGTGAGTGGAGGTGTTGGGTAAGTTTGGTATTTGAGTGGGGATTTGGTTCTTTGTGCAACCATCACGGCTCCCACGTCTCTTTTCTTAGACACACCACCAGACTCCAAAGCCTTGTTTGTAGCTTGCAAGGCTTCAAAATTTATGACCATAACACTCTTGATAACTTCTTCAATTCGTTCACCTAATTTGATAATGTCAAAGAACTTGTGGTTCTCAATCATCATCAACTGTTCATAGTAATGCGGGTCCTAGGCCCGGACAAAAAACTTGTTCATCTGCTCCTCTTCTAAGGCGGGTCTGACCTTGGCAGCTTCGAACCTCCAACGAGTAGAATACTCGCGAAATGTCTCTGTGTTGAACCTGAATCTGTCCATAAAGTCAGATGCCATGCTCACCCAATTCAACCATTTCTTGGGATCTTGGCTGATGTACCAAGACAACGTATCTCCTTTTAAGCTCCTCATGAATAGCTTCATGCGGATTCTTTCATCCTTCCCTACTCCAACCAGCTTGTCACAATAATTTCTCGGTGGACCCTTGGATCACCTGTACCATCAAACATTTCAAACTTAGGAGGTTTGTATCCCTAGGGAAGTTCGACATCGGGCTATATGCAGAGGTCTTCATAGTTCAACCCTTCGACTCCCTTGATTCCTTTGACACCTTGAACCCGGTTGGTCAGCTTCCTAAGTTCTTCGGCCAAGTTCTTGATAAGCATGTCCTTTTCATCAGACTCAAGTGTGTATGTGATAGGGGGAGTGGAGTATGGCATGGTCTCCATGTAGATGAGATTGTTATGGTGGCCTAGAGCATGAGTGTGAAAATGGTATGCAGTTCTGAGCTTCTGGGATAAGCAGTGGGGTGTTGTTTGGAGTATGGCAGGCATTGCAGTATGCTGGAAGAGTTTGGTTCTTTGGTGCGGTGGTGGTGATGATGAGATGTGGGATGATTTTGCTTCTTTGGGATGTTTTGAGGCGGTGTAGGATTCTAGATGTTGACGTCTGGGACGATGAGAGAGAACGACAGGTTTGCCAGAGTCCGAGCTTGATCAAGCTCTTCTTGGAATTTTAACAACTTCCGTTCCAGCTGTGATACGGTTTCATTCTGAAGCCGAATACCCTGGCCATCAGTGGCCTCTACCCGTTCAACCATATTCTCATTTCTGTTGTTGCCTGAACCTTCTATTTTCTTTTTGCCTTTGGGAGGACTAAGAGGAGGAGAGGGTGGAGGGCCCTTGGATCTTGTAAGATAGGATGATGATGCCAGAGTGCACGAACTAAACTTTGAAGAGGGGAATAAGTAAATAAATAAAGACAAAAACAAAAAGTAGCCAAGCTAGTGAGGATTATAAGAAGTATTGCGGTATTTAAACATATAGTGCGGGAATGTAAAGGTAGGCTTAGCGACAAATTGATTTGGAGAACTTAAGATGCTAAACATTTTATTGATAAGAAAATAGACGAATCCCAAAATGACACTAAATAAACAGGAAGTAAAGGTCACTAACGGCCATTGGCCTTATTACATTGATAAATAAAAAGAAAGACATTCCTAGCTACTTGGTCCCAGAAGGACCTTCCCCAAACTCGGAATTCTTGCTTCCCTCGTACAACTCCCCCAACTCGCGAAGCCCCAGCAACATGTATGCTTTGGCTAGATGTCCTTTGCCGGTCCCTCCAGCCTTTTGACAGTCTTCAATCCTTTTGAGAAATTTTTTCTCCAGCTCCACTATGCCTTGCTCCAAATACCCTAACCTTTTGTTGGTGCTGATAGCCATATCCTTCCACTCCTCGATCAATTTCTCATTAGACTCATGTATTTCGCGGTGCTCATCCTCACACTCACGGATCCTCTTGTGCAACTGGTTGTTTTTGACATGTGCCTCGGCCTTTTCATCTATAACGCTGTGGCCCTAGACGAACCCTGGAGTGCTCAGACCACCCCGAAATTTTTTGCCAACCAACCAGGATAGAAAGGGGTACAATCGTCATGATATATGTCTGGATCGATGGTGTCCTTCTCCATTATAATCTTGCAGTGCCACATGTGTTGGGCTTGGAACTTGTGAGGACTATCGTCATTTTGGAAGTCAGCTCGAAGATGGTTCATCTTATCGACCCTGGTTATGACTTGCTTCCTACCCGCTCGCCTCATAACTCAAAGAGGGATGTAAGGGTATGTTCCTCTTAGAACAATTAGTAATAGGAACGATGCATATCTGGAAAGGGCGGTGAACTCCTCTATCGGAAACCACTCGAACATCCACTGAACCTGTTCTTCAGCCAGATTACCAAAGAGCTCGACCCATCCTTTGGCGTTCTGAGGCTGAGCAAACATGTCGGGGATGTAATTCATTCGCTTTGGATGGTGGAAAGCGATATGGTCATCCCAAACTTTTTGATGAACTTCTTGTCGGTACTCGCCCTTTTAGAGATGTTCCATGAGCCAAAGCTGAAGTAGTAGATTGCAGCATTCGAAGTGACTTGCCCCTCGTTGACACTTTTCCAAGGCTCGACATATGTCTGCAATGATCATTAGCACAATACTGATGTTTTGCCCATCAGTTCCTTCCATTAGTGTCTTGGTTACCATGGCCAATCTAGTGTGGATTCTCTCTTTTTTTATTGGAAACACAATCAGACCCAAGAAGCAAAACATGAAGACGAATACTCTATGATGGATGTGTCCCAAGGATGTAATGGAAACTCGTTGTGGTAGGTACGGTATGATTTTCTATGACCATACCTCTTGTACAAGTAGTCAAAAGGGATGTATGACTTCTTTAAGTATACCAGTTCTGCATTCTTCTTCAGACCCATCATTTTGAGGAAAACTTTGCCTTTGCGGTTTTCAGGCATTAGCAACCCCAGGGTTTCCCATAATAAGCCAGCCAGTCCTCCTATTTCCTCCAGCAAAGGTGTCATTTCAATGCCCCCAAAGCGGAACACGGACCTTTCACAATCCCAAAACAAGGTAGAAGCCTTTATTTCATGTTGTTAAGATGGATTTCTAGGAGAGATAGTAGATTGCCCAAGTATTTCCCGACGAGATTTTTGTCGCTGGAATGTAAATCTTGCCACCAACTTAGCAATCTTGGAGGGATATTTGAGACCATGCCAAATCTCGGGACTTTGTGCCTCATTTTCTGCAAGGCAAACAAGGTTAGGCCTTTACCCCCACCAGACTCGACTATTTAACATCAACAATTAGCATAAAACATTTAGTTCTCCAAATAAATGCACAGAACGTGATGATGTCCATTTGGGTTTAGGGAAACCCAGGGGACTTTTGGATAAGGCAATCTTAAAAGCTGAGGACCACACTTTAGCATGGCGAGGTTTGACCATTATGCATGAAACAACATAACGAAGTAAGGTTTCTATGGGGTTTAAGACTGGTACCCTCGAGCGGACAACTCAAGGGGGAAAGGCACGGAACCGTCGACTGCACCGCTGATCGACTAGTTTTACCGCAAATAAGCCTTTCCGAATTTAGGGGGTAATAATATAGAAAAGGTGCAACCACTCATCAAGCGTTGCTATAGTATTTTGTTTGGCACGAGTGGAGTATGAATGTTGAGCATGATTATGCAATAATAAATAAGCATTAAAAACATGTTGTCATGCATTTGCACATTATGGAAAGCAGTAAACATAGCAGCTTATAATTTAAAAGCGGTTACAAAGGAAGGAAACAGAAAGAGTATATCAGTTACTTTTGAAAAAATATGCTTAAATAAATAGACAAGTAATTGCACATAAAAAGGGGAAAGGGAAAGGTCGCAAGTATTAACAAAGTAAAGACAAGTTCACAAAGCCGTTTGAAATGGTAAAAGGCTAGACAGATTTCCCCAGCAGAGTCGTCATGCTGTCGCGCCCTCTCTTTCCTCGCGGAGATCGGGTTTATGACATTCGGTTGGGACAACTCTTTCCTTTTAGGAAAGGGGTTTGTGTTTTTGAGAGTCACCACCTAATGATTTTTAAAGGTGCGTTAGGACACCAAAGGGGTTCATTTACAACTACGTTGCTAGCCAGAGATAGGGTAAGGGCTTGAAATTATCCTAAGGGGAAGGTGTTAGGCACCCCTCAGGATCCACAAATGTGGTTCTTGGCCAAACAACTTTTGTGAATTTGTACAACTTAGCAAACAAACAAATAAAGGCTCAATAAGAGGGGATTTAAGTCTTAATCATGCCGATGTTTGAAAAAAATAGTAAAGAAGGTTAGATTTTGAAAAGGGTTACGATCTAAACATACAAAGGGTATCCTAGGTTTATATGGATCACATCAGTTCAATACCCGGTAATCACTCCTCAAAAAGGGTATCCTAGGTTTATATTGCATGTTGTTACCCGTCCCTTCCTATTAGTCCCGGAGGAATTTAGGATTTCTATCCTATGTTTTAGGCAGACCCTCAGGTTTGAAGGAAAAATACTAAGGCGGCAGATAAGAACATGTAGGACTGCAATTAGGGGGAAACACAGAAAAGCAGAGAAAAGGCACAAGTATACCTCCACAAGTAATGCAAATAGGCAGCACGACTCATACACAGTTAACGACTTTTGATTCAGATCCTAAAACATGGTATCTAAATGATAATAACAAAGACATATTTATTTCATAACTCAGGGAGCAAGTCTTAATCAGTTTTACTTACTGATTTTATCCTGTTGATAATTAACCGTCCTACATAAATAGACATATTTCCAGGTTTAACAACTTTAATTACCTAAGGCTTACCTAGGCGTAGGACGATGCTCAGTAATTACCCAGATTATTAAAGAAATGTTTGAGTTGTTTTGCCTAAACATGATGTACTTAGGTGTTGCATCAAAATGCAGAATTATCACTAGTTGTTTAGAGACATGGTAAAACAGTTTTAGGTCCTTTTTCATGCATTGGTAATTAGGCGGGAAATAAGTCCTAAAACATGATATCTAGTGCACAGATAGGGATGTAGAATGATGCATATACAGAATCCTAAGCAAGATTTCTAAATGCACAATTATTACAGCATTAAGCATGATTTCAGAAGATGCAAGAGTGGCAGTTTATTTTAGTCTTGTTTACTCTAAACAGGATTTCTAAGTGTTCATGGCAGCATAGAGCATGATTGAAAAGTACTGGTTATTAACACATTTTAACGCAGGATTCTCTAAGTGATATGATAGTGAGATGGACATGCTGAAAACAATAAGTATAAGTCTTAGGGAACATGATCTCTAATGCATGAAATGAGTCCTAAGCATGGTCTCTATTGCACAAGTAGGAATATAAACCTGATAAAATGTTTTCCATCCTTTTAATAGCTAAAGCATACATCAGCACCCCTTCCCTTTCCAATATCCATCCACAGAGTAGTTTACAAGTAGTTATTACAGGCCATTTGCACAAATTACATAATTGAAATAAGAAAAACAAGGAGTTATGCTATAGGGAGCCTACTGATAGGCCCAAAATCCCCAGAGTGCCTCAAATTCCATTAGTTCACATCCTTTCATATAATCCAGGTGTGTTAGAGTTCCCTAAGGATCTCAAAGGATCCCGGGCAATGCTCACACCCAGATTTGATAGCCAAGATAGAGTAAGTGCAGTGTGGAAAGACGAGATCTTGTGTGTCAAAGTTCAGAGGGAGCTCAAGGGTCCCAAGGTAATGTTCGCACAAGAGGGGCACAACCTAATGTCTAAGGGTATAGTGGAAGTGCTTGACATAGTTTTGAAGAGTTGAATTGGAAAACAGTTTGAAAATGAGTAGTTTGAAATAAGTTTTGGAGAATAGAATATTTTGCTTTTAGTGAAAAACAGTTTGAAAGGGATGAGGGTAAGGCAATCAACAACTCAGAAACACATCAGCATGCATAGTACAAGGAAGCAGTCACAAACAGGGAAATGGGGAATTGGGGACAAGTAGTTCATATGTGAAAGCATATCGGCACACAGGTTAACGCCAGAGAAGTACTACAGAACTTAAATAGTCATAGCAATAGTCTATCACAAAGTGTTCATGCCAGGAGCTTATCAACATTAGATTAAGATGTGCTAAACAGAGTTACACATTAGGTCTAGGGGAAGGGTTCAGGATTACGTAGTAACTAGGGGTCATGAGTACATGCTTATAGTGTTAGGAATCAGGGGTAAGGCAGAATTATAGTGGAAACACATAAGAGAGAGAGAGCAATAGACATGCTGAACTAGGGGGAAAGGGGAGATCACATAGACAGAACAGGCATGATAATTGCAAAGTAAACAGCAGAACCATAAGTAGAAGCATAAGAGAACAAAAGGAATCGTAATACAAACAGAAACATATTATTTTGGATGTTGTAAACTTAAATTGAAAACATACCAGTGAATGAAGGAATGAGTGCAAAGTAGAGAGCAATAAAGTGAAGAGAAGTAGAGCAGTAGTGTGTAGAGCAATAGAACATTATAATCACTCAGTCTTGGCTTTCAGCCGACTGAGTAGCAAGTAAACATCAAGAGAAACAAGAGAGTATGTGTGTGTAAGAGAGTTCAGAACAGTGTATTGTTCGTGTCTGTGTTAGTGAAAGACTAGAGTTTTTATAGTTGAAAAACGGGTAGTAAAATAAGGTAAGAATCATAGTAGCATGGTAATTAAGAAACTCAGAATCAATCCATCAGAAGATCACGGCATGTAATCCTTTAAGTTAAGGGATTTTAATTCAAACGGTAAGAACCAGTAGCATATAAGGCAATAAAGAATCAGTACGTGACTAATAAGGAAGGAATCAAAGTTCATTACGCATAGGTCAGTCAATTAGGACTAAATTCAGAAACTTCAATCAAGGAAAGGGTTCAGTAAAAATAAAATACTACAGCAAATAAGGTAATGGGGTCAATTAGTTCAAACAGACGAGTAGAATTCTAGGGTTTTAAAAGAATACTCTCAATCTGACCATCAAATAAGGAAATTAGAATCAGTCAAGAGAGAGTCATCATTCCATACTTCAACACATATATAGAGAAGAGCAAACAGTCGTAGCAAACAGGCAGGGTCAGAAATATCGACAGAAGGAGGCAAGAGATGAACAAACAGGAATGAATACAATCACACAAGTAAACTAAAGACTCAATAAACACAAGTATGGTAACCATAGAAACTTAACAAGAATCGAGTAGTCATGCTAACACATAGAACCAAAACAAAGAAGACCTAAATTTAGGGCTTTTAACAGAGGCGAGTTGAAAAAGCAATAAGAACATAGAATCATTCGAGATATGTAAGGAAAAGGTTTAAACATAAAGAAAATTCAGTTTAAACGAATGTAAAAGAAATTTCGAGAAACCCTAACTTTAAAGAATGTAAAACGTTTTAAAGCCAATGATTTTTTTAAGGAGAGGTATGAGAATCAGTGCAGAACATAGAAAGAAACATACTTGAATCGTAAAAAATAGCACGGATCTAAGAGATTTAACAAAAGTTAGGGTTTCAACGGAAACCCAAATAGAAATGGAAGAACCTGTTGTAAACCTCAAGGATCGTAACAAATATGGTGTGATTTTTCCCAAAATCACACCAGAGAAGCTATGAAAAACCAAAACAGAAACCCTAGACACAAGTCGGCATGGCTCAGGGCCCTTAAAGGCCTCAGAGTTGATGAGCAAGGTGAGGGGGGAACCATTCGAGGCTTGGGGTTGAAAGGTGGTCTCTGGAGATGGATGGAGAGGGAGGCGGCGGTTGAGGTGGCTAGGGTTAGGTTAAGAGAAGAAAAGAGAATAGAGAATTTGAAGGCGGCGGGGGTTTGGGAATGAATCAGGGTTAGGGGTCTTTAGGAATTAAAAAGGAAAGGGTTTATTTGAACTGTCGATATGGGAGATTAACGGTCAAGATTAGACTTGGTAAATGGGTTTCGGGTTTGGATAGGAGTTTATAGGATCTGGATCGGGTAACTCGGTAGGAAATTGGTTTAGGAGTGGGCTCAATTTGGGCTATAATTTGAAAGCCAAATTTGGTTATGATTTAAATAGCCAATTTCCCTATTTTGATTTTAATAAAATAATAAATAATTTTTTCTGAGGATAATTTTCTATATCAAAATGATTAAAAATGTATAGTTATCATTTTAAAAATATAGAGGCTAATTTTACATGTATAAGATATAATTATACATTAAAATAGGCTAACATTGCAATTATATGCAATTTAGCTTGAAAAATACCAAATGTAATTATAAAAATGCATAAAAATTATATTAATTACATTTTGGCATAAGTATAGAAGTTGAATGAATAAATCATCATAACAATAATTTTGGAAATAATTATTGGATTTTATGAATAAAAAGGGGAGAAAATAAATCAATTTGAACCGTTAAAATTATGGGAAAAATAATAAAAACCTTGTGTATGCTTATATATGCTATTTTGAAGGTATTTATGCATATCAAAAAATATAGAAAAAATTGGGTATCAACAATTCTCTGATGATTAACCATCCCGGGAGGTGCTGTATTCTGTCTTGTCACCCTGGCCATTCATGAAATGGAGAATGGACATCGTCAGCTTCTTGCCATGGGCACCCGGTAAGGCTCAAATTATATCATTTATGACTGACAATTTTTTTAAATGGGTGGAATCACAGGCATTTGAGAAACTCAGGGATAAGGAAGTTATTGATTTCATTTGGGACCACATAATATGCCGGTTCGGAATGCCGACTGATATCGTGTGCGACAATGGGATTCATCGGCAGCAAAGTGAGCAAGTTTTTCGAGGACCATAAGATAAAAAGGATCCTATCAACACCCTATCACCCTAGTGGGAATGGGAAAGCAAGGTCCACGACAAAACCGTACTCCAAAACCTCCAAAAGAGGTTGACAGATGCCAAAGGAAAATGGAAGGAAATTTTTCCCGAAGTCCTATTGGCATATCATATGACCTCAAAATCCAGCACTGGGGCCATCCCTTTCTCGTTGGTCTACGGTGCTAAAGTTCTAATACCGGTCAAAGTAGGAGAATCGAGTCTCAGGTTACGATATATGACATCAAACAACGAGGCCATGAGTACGAGCCTGGAATTGTTAGACAAGAGGCGCAAGGCCTCCCATGTTTGGTTGGCCTCCCAAAATCAACGGATCGAGAAGAATCACAATCGATGAGTCAGCCTCCGACATTTCAATGTCGGGGACTTGGTGTAGAGGAAGGTGACACTAAATATCTGGAATCCGAACAAAGGGAAGGTGGGATCGAGTTGGGAAGGTCCATATCAAATTATCGAGATCACCAGCAAAGGATCATACAAACTCGAAGCAGAGTTGTGAGCGACTACCGAACAACTGGAACGTAACCCACTTGAAATAATACTGCTAAGGTATGACCCCATTCATTTCTTTTCTTTACATACATTATGGATTAGACTAACACTTGCAGGTAACGGTCAAGGAATGATGCAACTTTTAGACCTCAAAACACGCATTGCACTATTTTTCCCTTGAACCGGTTTTGTCCCAAATGGGTTTTTTGAAAAGGTTTTTAACAAGGAAATAGTGGATAGTGCTAACTTAGAGTTGAAGACAGTCTATGGACCAGAGTTAAGGATCACATCGATAGTATTCGAGCCTCTTCCATGATCAGCCTCGCATACTGGGGGCCATCACCCTCGGAAAATGATTTTAGCAAGGAAAGAAACTTTGTGCTCGAACAATCTGGGCTCGGTGGATAGGATTTATTATAAGGACCAAACGGCCAAATGAACTGTTCCCACATAGACCACTCAAGCCATAGCACGAAGCTTGTAAACATTTGCAACCTTGTATATTGCACATAGAAATGAAAGAAAGTTTATACCTTGCTGATAAATATTTTGTTTCTTAAAAACTGCTACATTTATGTTCCTTAAAGACATCAAGCCCAAGGACTAACTCTATCCAAGAGATCACCCTCACTCGGGGACTTTCGTCTAAGGGAAGCTCGGACGGCTCGAGCTATCAAAGCTTGGGGACACAAAACCTATTAGAAAGTGCCCGGACTTTAAAGGCTACGACCATCCCCATTCGGGGACTGTTGTCCTGGGCAAGACCGGATAGCTCGAGTATCGAACCCCAGTGTAATAAGAACATTGGGAAACACTCAATATTAAAAGGTTGGAACCGTCCTAGAACAGCTCGGAGACGTCCAAGATTCATAACCAAAACATAAGGCCTTCAAAATTTCTAAATCGATTCAAAGGCTACCCCGCAAAATTATAAGCTAAAAAATTCTAAGTAAGAAACACGGGGAATGCTTCCGATCATGCCAAGCCCCCAAGAGTCTTAACTGAAATTACTTTGAAAATGAGCCTTGTTCGAACCTCCGAACAAGACCTTATTATTGTGTGATAATGCATTCGAGATTTTTGCAATCATAAAGAAAAATCAAAGAGGAAAAAACTTGAAAATTGTCAAAGG
This sequence comes from Nicotiana paniculata, assembly GCA_005239505.1. Lineage (NCBI taxonomy): Eukaryota > Viridiplantae > Streptophyta > Magnoliopsida > Solanales > Solanaceae > Nicotiana > Nicotiana paniculata. The sequence goes on from ML340447.1 coordinate 25,224, forward strand.
GAAAAAAGAGACTTGTGTATATATATAAATCCTTACAAAGGGAAAACAGACTCAACTGAAAATACAAAAGAACAAAAACAAAGAAAAATCGACAAGGCGCCTAAGAAGCCTGATCTTCACCGGAGCCCGCCTTATCACCGGGGCCATTGAGGTCTTCTTCGTCCTCGGATCCGTCCGAACCCTCGGAGTCTTTTTCGTCCTCAGGGCACACCAACTTCTTCACCTCAAGCTCGATCCTTTTAGAATTTTCGATATCGACCGATAATTATAAGCCCTGAGTATGAACTTCCTTGAGAGCCTCTTTTTGGGACTTCCACTTCACATATTCTAAAATGGCTTTCAGGCGGTCCTGGGCTGCTTCAGCATCAGCTTTGTACTGGGCCACCATCTCTTCAACATCGAGTTATTTCTGCCACTAACTTGGCCGCTTCAAGCTCCTTGGAAAGGGTATCCCATGCGACAACGGTCGAGCCCAATTGAGACTGGAGGTCTTCAATTTTTTGGGATCGGGCCTCAGCTTTCTCCCTCACCGCTCGAAGTTGGGCCTCTGCCGAGGCCAGCTGCTCCCGGGCATTTTTCATTTCCGAAGCCAATTGGTCTATTTTGCCATTCCACTCTTCGGCCATAGCCTTGACCTCATCCAGCTCGGCCCAGAGATGGTCGACCCGATCAACCTTCTGTTGGAGCTGCGGATTCTTACCATTAGTCACCGTGTCTAGCTCGTCATGTTCCACCGGGTCGGCGTGTTCTTTCTAAGTTGCATACAACTCGGCTCGAAGGATCTTGACATCTTCTTCACGTTGCTCACTGAGAAGCTTATACATGTCTGTCTTCTCAGCAAGCTCTTTGGCTTCAACCTCCAGTTGGCTCAGCTCATCTCGGTAGCGGCAGAAGGTTTCATGGTGGAGCACCGAGGACTGCAAATATGAGAAGAGATATTAGAATCATCAAGAACTAAAGTTGAAAAAAAAAAGTTTGGTAACACCTTACTCGGTTCAGTGCCTGTTGTGCTTCGTTAAACAGGTATGGCGTATCTATCTCATTCATTTTTGCATGTCTTAATCGGTTACCAGGCACCAGAGGTAGCTAGCTACCACAACGGGGCATAAAGAACTTGGGCGTCCTCCAGGATGGTGATAATGATTGATTGTTGTCAGCCAGAATCGGTGTTCGGAGCAAGAAACTGGTTGATCAACTTCAGGCTCGAGTTCGACCTGCGGACCTCCGAGGATGGACTTTTCCTCGGCGCCTATAAATCTTCCAACCCGCTAAAACCTTTTAGGGTGGTTGAGTCCACCCCATCAAAGAAGCAATGAAGGGGATCGTCCACTTCCTGAACCTCTTTATTGGATCGCTCCTTTGTTTCCCGGACTTTGTCAAACATAGACTTTGTGAACAAGGGTGATCCTGATATATCTACACACAGCGGTGTGACAGAACCATCATCTCAAGAGATCTTGGCCCTCACTTAGGCACCAGCCTCATGAACTTGAGGGGGATTAGCATTCATTGTTTCCCCCTTGGTTGTCGTCTGTTCCTCAAAGATAGATGGCTCGTGAGCCACAAAGAGCTCGTCCTCCTCAGGCTTGTCCTTGAGTCGGTAGAGTGAATCTATTTCAGGCACTCGGGAGCTGGAGCTTTCTTTTGACTTACGAATCAACCTTCTCCTTTGTTTGTTTTTTCTCCAAGTTTGGGGAACTCGGGGCCCTTTTCCTTTTCTTCTCTCCCGCTGCGGCTTCGGGCTGTGAGGAAGCAGAAGAATCAGCAGGCAAGTCCTCGTTCCCAATCGGAGGCCTAAGCTCGATGGTCTTAGGCAACCCTGCAAAAAGGAAACAAAAAAAAAATAACAAGAACGTGATATTAGAAGAAGAAGCCTAGAGAAAATTATTGGGGAAAAAGATCTTACCATGGGAAAGGGAATCCCAACGCCCCCTCGAAAGTTTATGCCACGAGCGCTCAAAATAGGGCATTTGTGAGACAATTCCTTTGATCCATTCCATTAACCGAGGAACAACATTCAGGACTCGAGCAACAACTGCACCACTACGAACATCAACGAGGAAAAAGGGATGTGAGCATGAAATCAAAATTCAAAGGGAAGTTGTTATTACGTGGTGCAATCCACTTCTCAGGGAATGTCCTAGATTTTAAGGGAATCAAGTTGGAGGTCCTCACTCGTACAAAGCGTCCCTACCAGCCTCAATCTTGGTCATCATCGATTCTTGAGAATGGGGCTTCACTAGCCTATCGCGCGAGCTTTATCAGTCCTACCAGAAGATTTGGGGACTTCACAGAAAAAATAGATGATCTATGGTGAACCGACAATAATCGATCTTATTCACAAAAAAATAAAGGAGGATTACAATCCTCCACAATGATAGGTGGATCTGACCGAGACGTACCTCGTACATCTTACAGACTGCGGAGAGGTCATCATCAGTGATTGAGAAAATATATCTCGATGCCTCCTCACACTGACCCTACACCGAAGAGGGCTTCTCAACCTTGACGTCGTCAGCGATTGAACAACCCTCCGGAATGAACATCTTCAAGGGAGGTTGAGGAGCCGGTTCATCGGTAACCATGTTAGCAGCAGACCTCCCGAGGTCGACCACATCGGAAGTGGTTTTGTTGAATTCGATAGTCGGTTAGGAGGTAGAAGCGGCCTTTTGGGGAACAAATTTGGAGGTTTTGGCCATTTTTACCTAGGAATAACTTGAAAAAGATAGACAAAGGGTGAAAGTTGACAACTCAGATATGTTGGCTTGAGTAGAAGATGAGTTAAAATTTTGCAACGTACTGAGAAGTCTTGAGAAATGGGGTAACAATGCGAGAGTATCAAAAAGCATAATGAAATCCTGAAGATACGAGGGTAGAAGTTTGGACGTAAAGTGAAAAATGAACGAATGAGGGGCTATTTATAGGGTTCCCACGACGTTTAGCTTCCAGGGGAAGCCAACCGACGATTGACACGCATTTGAAGTCACAATGACGCGACTGACGAGGCATTTCGGTTCTTTGTGTCTTTGTGTCGCAGTGTGTTGAAGAAAAGATCGATAAACTCATATCGTTCCTCGTCGTTTTCGTAAAACTTACTCTCCGAAAAACGAGGGGACTATATGTATACGGTTGAAACCGGACCCATAAGCCGTCCAGTACGGGACTCATCGAGTCAGGCACCGGGGGCACAACGCCCGCCCTCGAGTATATCGAGGCCATGACCCCAAGATCAATCCAAATCCCAAGATACTTCGAAAAGAATTATTGAGCATTTGAACTCGATTAACAGAAGGCCATAATATCGTGACTAACCGGGTATCACAACGCATATGTCTGCATGTACCTGCGGGAATCTAGTAATCAGTTAAACATGAGATTTTTCACCTTTTATATAATGGTACTTAGGGTAAAACTCCATGCTATATAAAGGGGTCTGATTTTTCATTAAGCACAATGTAACATGCATCCCAAATCAATATATTATTATTTTCACTGTTATTCATAGTTCTTTTTCTTGTTCCTCAGTACTGGCCATTGTGAGTCCGGGTCGAGGGCGAATATTTCACTAAGGCTGGAATCATTCTCCTCATGTGGGTTGAATTAATTATATCTTGTCGTTCAATATAACTCAATTTATCATTTTGTATCAAATTAATATGCGTATCCTTAAAATCACTTACAAATTTAATCGTGACCCAATTTTTAGGGTAAACATGCTCCTTTATGAATATTGGTTTTGTATGATTATCTAAATGGATCATCATTATAGGATAAGGATAAACAGGATCTTATAATCCCATCTTTTAAATAAAAATTGCATTGCAAAGTAATAATGTTTAGTAAAGAATAATGCAATAATGATAAACAAGGATCAAAAGAGGCAAAAAATTTAAAAATTATAAGACTTATTTGGATTTTAGATGACAAATTTTTTTCCATTATAGTGAGAAAAGTTTAAATTAACGAATTACAAGAAACTCATTAAAATTTTAAAAATATATTAAATTTCTAATAAAGGTCATTTAAATAATAATTGAAATTATTCTTAAAATATTAATTTAAAATAATATAGAGAGAAAATTTAATTTCTAATTGTACATGCTACTGCAATAATGAATATTAAAAATAATGTTAAAATAAATTCATGAAAGGCTTCATCCATTATCATAAGTATAATAGAATATAAAAAATTATTAAATCTAAGTTTCAGATCTCTGTTATTTACAAAGGTAGAGTGTCATTTTACTCTCTAGGAAAAATTAAAAATTCTTAAGGAAAGAAAAAAATAAACAAAAATTTAAAAGAAATATAAGTCATTTCAATAGGTATAGAGTCACAACAATTACCACCAAAGGATGTGGTGCAGTGGATGAGACTACTCTTCCCTTAATCAGAGGTCTCGGGTTCGAGTCCTGAGTATGGGAAAATCCTTAGTAAGGAGCGCTTCCTCCCGAATGGGGCCCTACGCGGAGCGAACGGGCTTCAGTGCGGGTACCAAATAGCGGGTGAGAAACTAAAAAAAAAAAAAAAAAAAAAAAAAAAAAAAAAAAAAAGAGTCACAACAATTAAATTGCAACAATAGTATGTAAAGTTCCAACGTAATTATTAGTATAATCTAAGAATCGGTTATTGTGTTATTTAACAAATCTAAGAACCTTAAGAAAGTATAGCTAATTAACCATGTTTTGTATCTTCTCGAATGAACTTGAAAATAACTTTTCAAAAATATTTTAGAAAATTTCTTAAATCTTCAAGGCTATGTGTTTTTACCAAAATCTAAAAAGCATGCAAAGGTAGCCAGTGCAATTGAAGTGTTAAATTATTAAACTAGAATAAAATTTCAGGTGAATATGAGGACTTCAATAAAAAGAGTATTTTTCTTTATGAATTAGTTATATAGCATCAATATCCATCATTTTCAGTAGGTTACACTTTATTTTATGATTCAAACAAAAAATATTAAAGAAATATATAATTTTCATTAAAAAATTACTCATTGAGACGGAAAATATGTGCAATGCGCATACACTAAGACTAGTTATATTAAAGCACGAATCCACTTAAATAAATATTGTTCGCTTTTTTACTCTTTAAAAGTAGATTTTATATTGGAAAAAATTATACATTAATTATTTTCATAATAACTATACTTTAAATATTTTTCCAAAGTTTAGGACTTTAGAATCCGTTAAAATTTTGGTTATTAAATCTTTCATTATTTGAGTGATGTAACAACTCCTAATATTTAGGAATTTAAAATTTAATAAGATGTATTTATAAAAATCATTTCCTTATTGAATTGCGTAAAGTAAAAATAATGATGTCGCATGTTCTAATATTTGTGCAACTCTTTGGTTTCTTCTACTTCAGTAACAAATAACCTTAATTATTAAAGTAGAACTTTATTATTTGCCATATTGAGATACACTTATATAGGAGCACTCTATATGAGATGTTCGCTATATCTAATATGTAAGCAACTTCTAGGTTATTATTAAAATAGAACTTTATTACTTGCCATATTGAGATCCACTTATATAGTAGATCCACTTATACAGGAGCACTTACGTATAACGCCCTGATCAGCCACTGGGGTCATGAACCTACGGCAAGAATGGGTTCTTCCAACGTAGATGTTCACGAAAAGAAAAATTGTAAAGACTCGATCGGCTGTTTTACTTTTTAGATCCATGTTCCTCTATTTAAGACAATCTGCATGTGTCTTTCCTATTTTAGGACTTAGGGGAACAGTTGGTTTGATTTTGGAAGGGTTCGGGTTGAATCCGAAACACTTAGTTCTATAATAGTGGCCTAAGGTGGCCAAGTTTGATTTGAGTCAACACTTTTAGTAAAAGATCTCGGAATCGGAATTTAAAGGTCCCAATAGGTTCGTATAGTAATTTTGAACTTGGACGTATATTCGAGTGGACGAGCATCTCGGGGCTTATTTTCAGATGTTGGCATTTTGAATGTTCTAGAGTTTCCTAAGTTTGATTTGAAGTAAACTTTGGTGTTTATCAATGTTCGTTTGGAATTCCGAGCCTTGAAATAGGTTCATATAGTGATTGGTGACTTGTGCGTAAAATTTGGCATCATTGCGAATTGTCTAAGTATGACTTGTCACGTTCGGAGCTAGTTAGAAGAAGTTTGAAACTTAAAAGTTGATTAATTTAGTTTTGAGGTGAGATTCTTTGTTTTGATATTATTTTCTGTGTTCTAAGACTTTAAGTAGGTCCGGATTGTGTTATGGACTTGTTGGTATAACTGGACATGGTCCCGGAGGGCTCGACAGTGTTTCAAGGTGGTTTCAGACCATTTTCCGTCATGTTTGGAATGTTGGTTTGCTGGTGTACTTGTGTGCCTCGTGATCGCGAAGAAGGATGGTGAAGGGGCCAGTGGTTGTTCATCATGAACGCGAGTAAGGCCAAGAAAACGTGATGGAGAACCTAGATCCTCTCCGTGAACCTGGAGCTTCCTTCGGGAACGCGTATAATGGAAAAGGCATGAAGAGCTGGAAGGTGTTGGCCTTCACGAAGGGGGCAGGAGACATAGCGAACGCGACGTGGGTTCCGCGAACACAAAGAGCATTTTTTTTATAGCTGCAGATTTGCCCTTCGCAATTGCGAGGAGGTTTTCGCGATCGTGAATAGGAAGGACCTGGGGGGAACGCATTTGTATTTTGGGACTTATGCTCATTTTTTCCATTTTTTCATTTGACTTGGACGATTTTGGAGCTCTTTGGATGAGGATTTTCATCAAGCATCATAATGAAAGATATGTCTATCTATTGTGAGTTAAATATGTTACACCCCACACATAAAATGAAGTTGGAAAGTGTGGCTCAAGCGCGACCAATCAGCTAGCGACGCATTTGAGGCTAGAAGGAGGTACACGTTTCAATAAACATGTGACAAGTGTCCCACCGGGCCCTGTGATTGGGGAGGACGATCCATTTTGCATGTAGACCGGATGGAGTCTCCTATGCTTGGTACCTGTATATAAAGGCAGTAAGGCTGAATATCTTGGATTTTGGAAAGATACCACTCACCATAATTTATGAAATGTTCTCGCATCTCCCTTAAAGTTGCAAAATAGCTTAGGCTAGTAAGAAGACGATTTTGTCAAGATTTAGCCTAAGGAAATAGAGAATCAAAAAATGTAACACCCGTCATCTGACGATATTGATTATTAAGATTTGATATAGGCAAAGTTAATAACCATAGAAGCATAGTTAGTGTTTCAACAAAGGTATGTAGGGGACCTTTCTTACTTGGCATGAGTTAGTGTAAGTTTCTCATTTCTTCAAAATAATTTTTGCACTATAAGGTTTTATAGCTCTACGCCCCTCTCAATGATATTGTTCTAGTCTTGTTCATTCTCACTGGTTGCATTTGTTTCAAAATCTATGATGCTCCCAGAGGGTATCTTATGGTCGGAAAGTATGATTCGTTCTGATTTAAAACTTACTATCTCGTGAAACTATATTATAATTATATATATATATATATATATATATATATATATATATATATATATATATATATATATATATATATTAGCTATTTTACTTTAGCGAGTCGCTCTATAGATGGCCAAGTACGACACCTATTGTGCAACCAATGATCAGTTGGATATGATGAGTTATGTTACCGAGTCCTCTATGAGGTCGGGTATGACCGAGCCCTTGTATGACCAGGTACAATGATGTGGAAGTGAGGTTACAGAGTTTCATGACCCAAAATCCACCTAGTCGTGATGGCACCTAACCCAACCCGCTAGGTAAGCCAGTTTACAACAAACTAGTTCAAATTATATTTATTAAGAGAAGAAATGATAATACAGCTGAACTGTTATACAAGAATTCCCAAGCACTGGTAGTACAAATTATGAGCTTCTAAAATTTAGCGTTTACAAAATTGTCAGAAATAAATACATTATCTGCCCGAATATACATAAATAGATTTTTATAAGTCTAGGACTATCCTGAACAAGAGGAAGTTGTAACTGGAACGCATGTACGTATTCAATGCTAGCTTATGTCATACACAGCAACATCAGCGTCCAAAATTTACACGCAAGGTGCAGAAGTGTAGTATGAGTACAACCTGTCACGAACCAAAATCCATTAAAGGTCGTGATGGTTCCTAACAGTACTATCAGGCAAGCCAACAAAAAAATTGTAGCTTCATTACTCATTTTAGTATTTTTTTTAAATCAACTTTCCTTTAAATAAATTGTAACAGATGAAAATTTATAGAGTTGTATACGATCGATATCAGGCACTCCGATATCGAGGTCCCCGAAGCATACCAAGTCTGACCTTGAGGGGGGAAAAGTACAGAATGAAGTTTGACCTCGAGGCGCATGCCTCGATATAGCATATCGAGGCCTCGTCTCAGCATACCTCGAGGGAGTACGAAAATTGACGACCATGTTGGAAAGGCGGGAAATTCTCAAGGGCGCGTGGTTAGAGCTGACGAGGTCTACAAGAATAGTACGCGTCCGTACTGAGCCACTGTACAGCTGTACCCGTAGCTTTTCCTTGGTGATGATTGACATGTATTATGTTGGGATTTTCCCCTCCTATATAAAGGTTACCCCTATCATTTTTTAAAGGGATGAATATTCAATATCATAAAACATTCTCTGCTTTTCTTATCCAAGTGTGCTCAACAATTGTTCCACTGACTTATTCCCTTCCATTTATCGTGTTCATCAATTTCTCTTCATTTGTTGCTCGTTATTGGCCGAAAAAGGCTATCCTTAAGACCCCCAATATTATTATTTCTCCATCGAATGCTCATTACTAAGCGTCTTCGCTCGACCTCGAGGCCCAGTTTTAGTGAGCTCGAGGCCCCGTTTTGTGACTATTTTGGTTTGCATATCTTACTCCTTTGGCTTACACTTTGCATTTCCTATTTAATAGCTTGTATTAAGATAAACCACATATTTTTAGAACCACAAATCAAATATAATTGTTAATACCATTTTCAAGGTAAACAGTTTGGCACCTACCGTGGGGCTAAAAATAATAGTGATTGTTTTAGTGCTGGTTTTCTGAAAACACAAGTTATTATTCACACTTTTTCTTGTCCAAGAATCTTCGATTTCTGGTCAAAAATGTCTAACTCAGTGAATGCACATGAAAACAATGGCCTTGAGGCCCATGGAGAGAACATTGCAGCGGCCCTAATCACAGGTGTAACCACAAAATCCTAGGGTTGTACCAGTACCACTCACCATCAATGTGACCTCTCCCAATGTTGTCCATATCGGTGTAGGCTCTGATACCAAAGGAAGTGTGTGCGAAGGTGACCAACACGAAGCGCAGAAAGCTCCAACTCGAGAAGAAAGAGAATTTAGCCTACAAGTCATTTTTGATATGTTACGAGCAAAGCAAGTGGCTATTGCTCAGCTACAGAGCCAGCAAAAATCCCTAAGCACAACAGTACCGAATATAGCTCCTCGAGTCGAATAGGGACTAGAAAGATCAAGCAATAATAGATCAGCAACAGCCCCTCTATTATCAAGATTCTCGAGGACCTCGCCGAAATAATCGAATTGGGAGAAAAGAAGATAAAAGCTAACGACAAAAAATTAGAAACCTATAACTCGAGGGTCGACCAGATCCCGGATGCACCTCCGATTTTTTAGGAGGTAAATTCGAAGAAGTTCGTGCAAAGACCATTTCCATCGATTGCAGCTCCGAAGCCCATTACAAAGAAGTTCAGGATGCCCGATATCCCGAAATACAATAGAACCACAGAACCCAATGAGCATATTACCACTTACACTTGTGGCATAAAAGGGAACGACTTAAAGGATGACGAGATTGAGTCCGTCTTATTGGAAAAAAATTGGAGAAACACTATTGAAGGGGGCCATGATGTGGTATCATAACTTAACCCCAAACTCGATAGATTCATTTGCCATGTTGGCAGACTCTTTTGTGTAGGCACACAATGGTGCCATCAATGTTGCTACGAGAAAGTCTGACGTCTTCAAAATTAAACAAAGGGAGAACGAGATATTAAGGGAGTTCGTATCTCGCTTTCAGATGGAGTGAATGAAATTACCACCAGTCTCCGATGATTGCACAGTACATGCCTTCACTTAGGGCCTGAACGACCGAAGCTCGATAGCTTCGAAGCAGCTGAAGCAAAATTTGATCGAACACCCCGCCGTAACTTGGGCGGTTGTACACAACATGTACCAATCAAATATCAGGGTCGAGGGCGACCAATTAGGAGACCCTCTGGATCAGTATATCCGAGCAGGCTCCTACCAAAGGAATCAAGGTCTACATAAAGGGAGTCGAAATCAAGAAAAGAAAGGTATCAGCCATACGTCAAAGATCGAAGAGACACTTCAAGGCAGTATATAACTCGAAATGATCGAGGAATAGATCGAGGGAAAAATTCCTGGGAACTCATGAGCAAGACCGGGTTTGACAAGCATTCGAGGCCAACGGAGGCACCTCGGTTTTCGGAGTACAACTTCAACATCGATGCCTCGGACATCGTGCTAGCTATGGGTAAAATCAGAGATACCAGATGGCCAAAGCCCGCACAGTTAGATCCTTCCCAAAGGAACCCCAACTTAATGTGCGAATACCATGGCATTCACGGTCATAGGACCGAGGACTGCAGACAGCTTCGAGAAGAAGTAGCCCGACTATTCAACGAAGGGCACCTTCAAGTGTTCCTCAACAATCGAGCCAAGAACCACTTCCGATAAAGAGAGGTGAACAGAAAGAATAAACCATAAGATTCTCAGCACGTCATCCACATAATCGTTGGTGGAACTAACATCCCACATGGACCCAAGTTCAAACAGGCCAAGGTATCCATCATAGCGGAAAGGCAAACTTGGAGTTATATACCCGAGGACGCTCTTGTATTCGGAGAAGAAGATATCGATGCCCTATCCTAGCCACATAATGATGCACTGGTAATTTCTTTTCTTTTAAATAATGATCGAATTAAATGTGTGCTCGTAGATCTAGGTAGCTCGGCCATCATAATTAGGTCGAAGGTGGCGGAGCAGCTCGGACTGCTCAATCGGATCATACCCACCTCTCGAGTCCTTAATGGATTCAACATGGCAAACGAGACAGCAAAAGGGGAAATCATCCTCCCAGTCAACGTGTCTTGTACAGTCCAGGACACTAAGTTCCATGTCGTCAAAGGCGACATGAGGTATAATGCCTTGCTTGGAAGTCCGTGGATACAGAGCATGAGGGCATTGCCATCGACTCTTCATTAGATGATGAAGTTCCCAACAAAGGATGGTGTAAAAATGGTGTATGGAGATCAGCATGCGGAAAAAGAGATGTCCGCGGTACACGACATGGAACCGACATCAACTCTCCTCGTCCTGGATAAATCAGAAAATAGGCTGACCCCCGAAGAACAGGTAGTCTATGAGCATTCAAACAAGAACGCGAAGAAGACTTCCTCACCCCTCGAACCTTCGTTGCCCCCGAGGAGTCGGATGCAATAAAATCGATGGTCTAAGAAATCGAACAAGCTGTCCTGATCAAGTATCCTCCAGACCAAAAGGTATACCTGGGAACAGCATTAACCCCCAAACTTAGGAAAAAACTCATCAAATTTCTTATTAAAAACAATGATTGCTTTGCTTGGTCCCATTTAGATATGACAGGGATCCCGCCGGAAATAACCACCCATCGACTGAGAGTTGACCCAGGTTCAAACCAGTGAAACATAATAGGAGACCTCAGTCCGAGGTAAAAACATGCATTCATCAAAGGCGAGGTAACAAAAATCCTCAAGATAGGATCAATTAGAGAGGTAAAATACCCTAATTGGTTGGCTAATGTAGTAGTGGTTCCCAAAAAGGGAAATAAGTTAAGGATGTGCGTAAATTATAAAGACATAAGTAAATCATGCCCTAAAGACTCATTGTCGTTGCCAAACATCGATCGCTTGATTGATTCCACGACCGGCCACGAGATCCTTACATTTCTCGAAGCCTACTCCGGGTACAATCAGATCCAAATAAACCCGGAAGACCAAGAAAAAACTTTGTTCATCACGAAGTATGGTACATATTGTTATAATGTAATGTCCTTCGGGCTAAAAAAAGCGGGAGCCACGTATCAACGCCTAGTTAATAAGATGTTCGAACATCAAATAGGCAAATCTAAGGAAGTTTACATTGATGACATGCTAGTTAAGTCCCTGCGTACAGAGGACCATTTGACTCATTTTCAAGAAAAATTCAATGTCCTTAGAAGGTACAACATGAAGCTCAACCCCAAAAAGTACACCTTCAGGGTCGGATCAGGGAAATTTTAGGCTTCATGGTGTCGAACCGGGGAATCGAGATCAATCTTGACAAAAATAAGGCCATCGAGGAAATCACCGTGGTAAACAACGTGAAAGCAATACAACAGCTGACCGGGCGGATAGCGGCCTTAGGTCTATTCATCTCGAGGTCATCAGATCGGAGCCACCACTTCTTCTCCCTACTCAAAACGAAAAATAATTTTGAGTGGACTCCGAAATGCCAACATACCTTAGGAGAACTAAAGCGGTATCTCTCGAGCCCACTCTACTCCATACCCCGAAGGAGGACGAAACGATGTACTTATATTTGGTCATGCCTGAGGTGGCGGTAAGTGGTGTGTTGGTTCGAGAAGAACAAGGTACACAATTCCCTGTATATTACGTAAGTCGGACCCTAGGAGATGCTGAAACCAGGTATCCTCACTTGGAAAAATTAGCTCTTGTATTAATAAGTGCATCTCGAAAATTGAAGCCTTATTTTCAATGTTATCATATATGTGTTTTAACAACATATCCTCTTCAGAACATCTTGCATAAGCCTGAATTATCAGGTCGATCGGCCAAATGGGCCACTGAACTCGAAGGATATGATATTGAGTATCAACCCCGAACAACTATCAAGTCCCAAATTTTGGCGGACTTCATGGTTGAATTTACGCCCGCCCTTGTGCCCAAGGTAGATAAAGAACTCTTACTAAAAACAGGCACATCATCAGGGGTATGGACCCTATTCACTGACGGTGCCTTGAACGTGAAAGGTTCTGGGCTCGGCATAGTTCTGAAGCTACCTACAAGCGGCATGATTATACAGCCTATAAAAACTGCAAAATTGACTAACAACAAGGCCAAGTATGAGGCTATATGATTGCATGTCTCGAGTTGGCCAAGGTCCTAGGAGCAGAAGTCATCGAAGCAAAATGTGATTCCCTTCTGGGTCCGAGGCTTTGATACCGGCCAAGGTCGGGGAGCCAAGCATCAAATTTCGACATGACACCAAGGACTCGAACAACGAGGCCATGACTATAGCCCTCGTACTATTAGATGAAAAGCGAGAGGCTTCACTGGTTCGAATGGCCGCCCAAAAACAAAGGATCGAAAGATACTATAATAGGAGAACAAACCTCCTACACTTCAGAGTCGGGGACTTATTCCTAAGGAAAGTCACCCTCAACACTCGAAACCCAAATGAAGGGAAGCTGGGCCCAAGCTGGGAGGGACCATACCGTGTCCTCGGAGTAGTAGGCAAAGGGTCCTACAAACTTGGCACCATGGAAGGAGAGAAATTACCAAGAAATTGGAACATATCAATGCTCAAACACTATTATTGCTAAGGTACAACCCTCTCTGTTTTCATTTACGTTTTATACTAACTTATTGCAGGTGTTCGATTGTGTGGAAGTCGAAGCACCCTCCAGCTCGAAGACCTTGGGTTTTGAAGCATGCGTTGAACTATTTTTCCCTTAGATCAGGTTTTATCCCAAATGGATTTTACCGACAAGGTTTTTAACGAGGCAACACCTATATGCTACCTAAGGAAAACTCAACAAATATTCAAGGCTTCTTTTCAATCAACCTCGAATACTGGGGGACAGCACCCTTGGAGGCTACCCTTTCAAAGAAATCATGTTATGCCTATGAGGGCCTCGATAGGAGAATATTGTATTGGGCCAAATGGTCAAATGAACCATGTCCACGTAGAGCAGTCGAGCCTCCGAAAGCAAAAACATGTACACATATATCAAGTAATCGAAGAAGCCTCTTTTCCTATCAAAACACCTCATGACTTAATAAAGTTTATGGCTTCCATGCAGAACGACCCAAGGGCCAGAAATCCTCGAGCACTCGGGGACTGTCATCGACAGTTACCTAATCAAGCCATCAAAAACTCAAATTTATAAGACCTCAACGAGGAAACTTTGAGCTAGTGAGCCCTCCATGAGGCGACATCAAATTTATAAGACCTCAAAAAGGCATAACCCCGATATTAAGGCCAAGGCTATATATCCGAACTTGTATGACCCCTAAAAAGGCATACACTCGATATAGATGCTGAGGTCATCTCACTCAGGGACTAAAGACTACAGTCATATCGAAAAGGCTCCGGCCAAATTAACGCGGCTCGGAGACGTCTGACTGCCGCCATAAAACTAAAGGGCTTCAAATGCTTCGAAAATACTTCGAAAAGAACCGGTTAATCAGGCTACCCTCGGCATAAGCAAAAGAGCTTCAATCACATCATGTGGAAACAGTAAAAGGCTTCGAAAACAATCAACCTTCAGTAAAAAGGCTTCGAAACAATCAGCCTTCGGTAAAAAGGCTTCAAAAATCAGCCTTCAAGAGGACCTCCCGAGGTACCCAACCATCTTCACATATCGACTCATAATCGGGGTTCTTGTTTAAGCCATCGAAGAGTCAGATGAACACAAAACATGCCAAGGCATAATCAAAACTTCAAAAGTCTTTAGCCAAAATAAGGGAAAACTATAGACATACAAGAGGTCACATCGACCCAGCGTAAAAAGCCTAAGGGCTAATGCGTAAGGGCTTAAGGGCCAGCCTAAAAAGCCTGAGGGCCAATGCGTAAGAAGCCTACGGGCCAGCCTAAAAAGCTTAAGGGCCAATGCGTAAGAGCCTAAGGGTCAGCCTAAAAAGCCTAAGGGCCGACCTGAAAAGCCTAAGGGCCAATGTGTTAAAAACCTAAGGTTCGATAGCCCCAGGCCAAAATTTGACTTGAGGAGCAAACCCCAAACGGTCAACTGTTATCGATTATTCATCGAGCAGGAAAACCTAATGATTTCACATTATAAGCCCGACATATCAAACTGGTTATCGACAAGCATCAAAGATTATTCCAAAAAGGCAAAGGGAAGACAAGAAGTGACGAAAAGCAAAAGATCCTTATATACATATAATAAAGGTTCACAAAGATGCATTTACAAGGCTCACACTTGGAGCCCTTACACAAAAGGGAATGAATAAACGCAAAAAAGAAAACAAATCTAATCTACCACTGGGGTCACTTGTTCAGACGGAGCTCCCTCAAAAGTTGTGCCTTCAACGGCCTGGACCTCGGCCCCCGCAACATCAACGGTCTCCCCCATCTCGGGGACTTCACCTTCATCTCCCTCATCCTCTAAGCCGTTGGCCGAATCACTGGCTGAATAATCGGAAGAGAGCAGAGTTGTAGATTCTTCCTCTAGGGCTTTCACCCTCTCGATCTTATACACCCTCGAGATCCTGTCTCTGAGATCTTAATCGGGCATGCTCCAAGGCGCGGATCATTTTGATCTGGGCCTTTTCAGATACCTTCTTGGCTCGAGCATTTGCAGCAGCAACATCTTCTCGGTACGAGGATATGAGCGCATCGGCTTCGGACTTGCCTGCAAATAATGTGGCAACCGATTCAGCATGAAAATCTTTATACTTACTACTTTCTGCCCTTGCATCCTAAAGATGGTATTCAACTGAGGTCAACTTCCTCTAGAGGGTATCTCTCTTGGAGGCTATCTCGTTTACATGCTGCTTGAGTCTGAGAATCTCAGTATCCCTGGCTCCGAGCTCTACCAGGCCCCGTCAGGATATCTTTCTTCTAAAGCTGCAAAAATCAACCCAAAGATGTTAAATTCAAAAATCAGATAAGCTCGAGAACAAAAACATGCTAAAGACTGTATTACTTGCTCAGCAAGATCGGTCTGCTCTCGGGACACCGTCTCCAAATGAGCCTGAAGGTCATGAAGATTTTCCTCCTTTTTGGTAAAAAGAGCTTTGAGCTCGTCAGCCTCCGATGAGAGCCTTCTACGCTCTTCCTCGTAGTGGGTCAAATCAGCTTGGGACTTAGCAAAGGCCTGATTGTAAAGCACTATAGCCTAAAAGCGTAAAAGAACAAAATCAGAAAAATGGGGATCCAAGCTCAAAACATATTCGACAAAAGATTACCTGTTTGCAGAGCTTCTCGGCTTCCTCGAAAATGAGCGAGGCGTTAAGCTCGGGGTTTTCTTCGACCCTAGTGGAGATTCCTTTGAACACGTCTTTCTCCCCGAGGGACACCCCCGCATCGAAAATCTCCCTATTATGGGCACCCCGTATCTCCCTTGAGAAGAATGTTAGACCTGATAGAGAATTGCCTACATCAATAACCCCGACTGGATTGATCGGGGCCTTTTCTTGCCTCTGGGGAGCTCCAGAACCAGGATCTCTAAGCTCATCTACCGAGTGCCCCTCGGCTCGGGGTAGGATAACATCAACAACTTTTGGATTAGGAGAATCCGGCTCAACAGCCATCGGCTCAGCAAGATTCGAAGCAGCCACGCTTCTTCTCCCACGGATGCTAGTGGGGAGTCATCTTCCTCTTCTTCCCCAGCTCGGGATCCCTCTGCTGCTTCCGAAGTTAAGGCCGCTGAATCGACCTTAGGATTTTGAGCTTTAGCCTTCTTCGGTTTCGAGGACTTAGCGGTGACTTTCTCTTTCTCTTCTTCTCCTCGGCAGGTTTTGGGGTACCTGTCTCCCCGGAGGGGGCTTCCCTCATCAAAAAGGCCTCTCCCAGTCCTGCACAAACACAAAATGTAGGTACAAAAAATGAAAATACAGTCAAGGGGTATCTCCTTTGAAGAGTTCAAGCACAACAAGAATGAAACCTCACCATGATTTTTAGCTTCCAATAGGGCCTTATCCAGGTTGAGCCATACGCGCTTAGCGTACGAGCAGGTCAAATCGAGCTGGCAAACCCAGCCCGAGAGATCCTTGACCACTCCAGGATACCACACGACAGCTGCATCATCGAAGGAAGTTAGTTCGAGGGGAAGGTTGTTTGAAGAAAAGAGAAAATACTTAATTGACATATTCACTTACGATTCATATTCCATTCCTCAAGGAATGGTATCCTTTCACTAGGAATCAGATCTGAGGTCCTAACTTGGACAAAGCGACTCATCCATCCTCTGTCCTTGTCTTCGTCGGTGCAAGCAAAAAGAACCTTCAAGGCCTGACGTTGAAGCTTGATCAGACCGCCTCGATAATATCGGGGGCCATACATCCTAAACAGATGGTCAAGGGTAAAGGGCATCCCCTCGACCATGTTTTCAAAGTGCCTGATCATGTAAACAATGCGCCAAAATAATGGATGGATTTGGCCGGGTGTCACTCTATATCGCCTGCAGAAATCGAGAATCACGGGGTCTATCGATGGCGAGGATGGCTCTAATGGACCTAGGGTGAATAGATATGTGTACACACTAAGGAAGCCGGCTTTATGTATCATTATGTTTTCCTCCCGAGAGGGAATCTCCACTTGCATCGCCTCTCCCCAGCGGCAATCAGCATTCACCTTCCTTGTATCTGCTATCAGGCTAATGTATCAGGACAAGGGTTCACACCTTCCTGGCTTAGAAGAAGGTTTGTCGACCTTGAAATCGGAAGACGTTTCACAAGGTCCTGGGATGCACTCCTCAATGCGAGGAGGCACTACTGCTTTGCTCTTTGACGAGCGTGACAGTGAAGAAGTTTCTCTTTTCTAGGGAGCCATCTTTGAAGTCTTTGTCATTCTTGTTGCATGAATCTTAGAAGAAGAAGAATAAAGTGATCAAAAAATGAACACGAGATGGAAGAAAACGAAAGAGTGATTAGAGCTCAGAAGATATTTTGAAGAGTGAAGGTTCAAGAAATGAAGGATTGGGGTATTTATAGGATTGAGTTAGGCGTATCGAAGAAGGTAAAAGGTCGGCCAACTGCCATTTTCACACTATGACCTTTCGAGAATCGTGCAGGCGTGACCATTGCACATCTTTTCTATCACAACAATCACTGACTTCACGTGACTGGTTTCATGATTTGGACATCAAAGAGTCGAAGGATTCAAATCTTTTCTTACCATTCCATTCTAAGAAACAAGAGGACTATCTGTATACGGTCGATATCGGGGACTCCGATATCGAGGTCTTCGAAGCATACCAAGTCCGACCTCAAGGGGGGCGAAGTAGAGAATGAAGTTTGACCTCGAGATGCATGCCTCGAGAAAGCATATTGGGGACTTGTCTTAGCATACCTCGAGACAGTACGAAAATTGATGACCGTCCTGGAAAGGCAAGAAATTCCCAAGGGAACGTGGTTAGAGCTGACGAGGTCTGCAAGAATAGTACGAGTCCGTGGTGAGCCACTATACAATTGTACCAGTAGCTTTTCCTTGGTGATGATTAGACATATACTATGTTGGGATTCTCCCTGATGCGTGGCTAGAATTCATGGTTTTAAGCATTATGTACCTTACATTTTATGTGCATTTGTGATAAAAATATACGTCATATGTGCATAATGGAGTCTATTTCATGTGTAGGTGAATTGGAGATGGAAGCCGAGATAAATGGATGCATAAACGTCAAAAATACGCTCAAGAGTCGAATAGGAGTGACCCGGGCTATAGCCGGGCGTTAGAGCCCTAAAGCCTGGCATGATCAGGCGTTAGCTGCACGTTAGAGCCCTAACGCCAGGCCTGCCCAGGCTATAGCTGGGCGTTTGGGCTTAACGCCTGGGGTCCCTGGTCCGGTCAAATCCTAGTTTTGAAGGTTTTAAGTGTCTCCCAGTTAGAATAGAAGTCTCCTACACGTTTAGGGTTTGTCCCATACATATAAATTGACCCAAAAACACAACTTTGTGGGGAGGATGCCATTTTTGGAGAGAAGACACACACACAATCATTAGGAAGCAAAGGATTATCAGTTTTCTTCATCTTATTCTAGTATTTTCCATTTATGCAACACTTATGCAATTGTTTGATTCTAGCATGAGTGGCTAAACACCCATTGTTCTGGGGTTGTGGTTTAGCCATGAATATTGTTATTCGACATTAATTTAACCTTGATTATAGTTCGCGAAATATATGGTTGTTTCTTCAATTCTGTATTTAATTGCTTAATTGTTTGGCCAGCAATTTGGTTCTATATACTATCTATGTTATGCTTGGGAAAGCCGTATATAGATTACAGAAGAATTGAAGAGAGCGCGATCTTAACCCTTCAGGGGAGCGGATTTGTGGTTAGGATAGGAATATACCTAGTCACCGTGCTTAATTAAAAATCGTAATCTTAATGCGTTCTAATAGATTAATTTCATAGGAATATAGGCATTAATCTATTGAGAATAGGCGACTAGTGCTTCGGGAGAAGGCTATGAGAGCAATTATCGATTAATCAGCAACCATGAGTGAATTATATGAAAGTGAGAGTTAATTAGAATGCAATACGAGTCGTGAATTGATCACAACCCTGGAATATTTGTCTCTACTGAATACACACAACAATATTCTTGTCACTTGATAATTAGTTAGTTCATAGAATCGTAGTATAAATTAGTTACATTCCTGGATTTTGTTTTGGCTCGATTAAATAACAATTAGAGTGATTCAGCAAGTAGTTTACGCAATTCCCTGTGGGCTCGACATTCCATTTAACATTATATTACTTGCTACGACCACGTATACTTGCGTGTGGGTTTGGGACCAACAAGTTTTTGGCGCCGTTGCCGGGGACCTCCTATATAAAGGGGACCCCTGTCATTTTGTAAAGGGATGAATAATCAATATCATAAAACATTCTCTGCATTTCTTATCCAATTGTTCCACTGACTTATTGCCTTCCATTTATCGTGTTCATTAATTGCTCTTCACTTATTGCTCGTTATTGACCGCAAAAGGCTATCCCCGAGACCCCCAATATTATTTTTTCTCCATCGACTGCTAATTACTAAGTGTCTTCACTCGACCTCGAGGCCCAGTTTTAGTGAGCTCGAGTAGGGGTGGGCATTCGATATTTCTGTTCGGTATTTAAGAATTTCGGTTCGGTATTTTGATATTTTGTTATCAATTGTGTATACCAAATACCGTACCAAAATATTTCGGTACGGTTCGATATTTCTTATTTTTGTTCGGTACGATTTCAGTTTAAACCAAATCTTCACTATCTCCCTCACTCCATTAACTAATGTAATCCATGTTGATTATGTGCTAAAAGTTTGGATTAAGTTAGATTCTAAGTCCTTTTTTGCCATTAATTGTTTTCAGGAAGTAGATGATTTTGAGATAACAACGTTTCTTCGATCTAGGGATCTAGACATAGACAAAGTTTCGGCAATGTTCTTGAAATGCCTTAAATGGAAGAAAAGCATTGCACCAAATGGCTTCATTTCACCGAGTGTGATTCTAAACCAGATAGCACACAACAAAATATTTGGCAAATGTTGCCTTATTGATTATCCACCGGCGTGATTTTTACAATGAAAAATGATTGTTTATAACTTAAATGGAAGCCTATTGCTGTCGTTTTTGGTGGGACAAATTCCAACCAGATAGCTTGTCGTGAGAATAAGACAAGTAACTATTGGGCCAAAGAGTAAAAATAAAGTTGGGTTTGGACTAAATTATTTCAGTATTTCGGTATACCGAAATATCAAAAATCCAATACCGTATACCATACCGAAATACCAAAATTTTTGTACCAAAATAAATCGAAATCCCGAAAAACCCGAAACCAAAATACCAAATTAATTCGGTTCGGTTCGATTCGATTCGATTCGATTCGGTTTGTTTCGGAATTCGGTTCTTCGGATTTTATGCCCATCCCTAAGCTCGAGGCCCTGTTTTGTGACTATTTTAGTTTGCATATCTTACTCCTTTGGCTCACACTTTGAATTTCCTATTTAATAACTAGTATTACGATAAACCACATAGTTTTAGAACCACAAATCAAATATAATTGTTAACACCATTTTCAAGGTAAACAAGAGTAAATGATAATATTTTTACAAATTTAATATTGAACAACCCATAAGCACCTCTAAAACCCGGTGTCAGAAGTGCATGAGCATCAACTAGGAAACATAATAAAAATACCACATCTTCTGGAATACAATTAGACAGGAGAGGATAGATAACTCTGATAGAGACTCTGCTGTAAATTGGTGACATGGGATGCAGCTCACCTAAGTTCCCACAATAGCCTCGCCTCTGCGCCCACAAGTCTAGTAGACATATATGCACCTGCACAAAAATGTGCAGCAAGTGTAGTATGAGTACGTAAATCAACGCGTACCAAATAAGTATCTAGTCTAACCTTGAATATGTAATGATGAGGGTTCGAATCTGACACTACCTATAGGCTAACAATAAAATATTGATATTATACCTAAGCATGGATCATATGAACAGCTGTAAACTCAATAACATGAAGTAAGTAAACAATTCTTTTATTAATAAGAGAATTGCCAAATTTATTTTTGTCATTTAACAATTTATATCTCAGGCCAAAAAAAAATATCAATTATTATTAATTCCAAAGATTTATCATGCGCAAATCATGTCGAGGTTGTACGGCCCGATCCAACATAAATATTTAAACTCTGCACTATCGAAGGTGGAACGGTGTGAACCATAGGTGCATCGATCTGCTACTGAGGCGTTCGGCCACTCCACAAAAGAAAAAATACACTTAAACAACCAATTCAATATTTATTAAGGGGAAATTATTCAAGGAAATACCAATTCTCATTAACGGTCAAGAAAAATGAAGATTAAGCTTTTACAATTTTTTAATCAAGTGTCAATATGATTTAAGCAATTAAATAAACAAGTAGGGTGCAAACATTGCAAGTATATCATAATTGGGGTCCTAGACTACCCGTACATAAGCATAATAGTAGCTACGCATAGACTCTCGTCACCTCGTGCGTACGTAGGCCCCCAAAAATGGAAGCACATATTAAATCAATTCACCTATGAGGTCAATTCCCTCTTACAAGGTTATAAAAGAGACTTACCTCGCTCTGAAATTCCATAACCAGCTCCAAAGCCTTTCCAACAACTCAAACCAATGCCCATCGCTCCAAATCTAGTCAATAAAGGTGCAAATGTACTATAATACTCATTATAATTCAATTTACAACAATTTCCAACTCTGCTCGAAAAGTCGATAAAATCACCCTCGGGCCCACATACCCAGATTCCGAAAATTTTTGAAGATAAACCTTACCCATAACATTATGAACTCAAATATATGATTTATTCTCAATCTCATCCCCAAATTCGTGGTCAAAATCCAAAATACCAATTTCTAGGTTTTCTACAAAAATCCCACAATTTCTACTAATTTTCATGCTTGAATCCATGTATAAAGAAAGTATTAAACTTGCAATAGATGGGAGCCACTATCGTTGTGTTTCTTGATGAAAATCCCTCCTTGAAGATCTCTAAAATCGTCTCAACCAAGTGAAAAATGGGAGAAGAAGATCCAAATCTCGCTCTTAAAACCATTCTGCCCAGCGACATTTTCGCACCTGCGAGACAGTAGCCGCACATGCGGCATTGCTTCTGCGACCATGCCACCGCTTCTGCGGAAATCACCCAAATGTGATGCCTTACACCTGCGAAAACATTACCCTCTTCTGTGACATCGCAGGTGTGAGCTCCCTTCTGCTCCTGCGCCTTCTTCCGCTTTTGCACCCAACTCTTCGCTTCTGTGCTTGTGCAGATATGACCAAGCACCTACGGTCCTTCCCCTGGCTGACCTACTCCACTTCTGCGATCCCTGGGCCGCTTTTGCGTCCCCGCACCTGCGGCCAAAATCTCGCAGGTGCGGTTACACCAGATGACAGCAGCTTCAGCATCTTCATAAGGCCAAATTCAATCTATTTGCCATCAGGAATCAACCCGAGGCCTTTGGGACCACAACCAATTATACTAACTCGTCCCAAAAGACACTATGAACTTAGTCGAGCCTTCAAATCACAACAAACAATGCTAAAATCATGAATCACACCCCAATTCAACCTTACTGAACTTTAGAACTTCAAACTTCAATATTCGATGCCGAAATATATCATATTACATCCGACTGACCTCAAATTTTGCACATAAGTCAAATTCGACATTACGGACCTACTCCAACTTCCGAAATCGGAATCCAACCCCAATATCAAAAATTCCACTCGTGGTAAAACTTCCCAAAAACCTTCAACTTTCCAACTTTTGCCAAATGACTCCGAGATGACCAACGGACCTCCAAATGCACATCCGGACATACTCCTAAGACCAAAATCACCATACGGTGCTATTCCCATGCTCGGAATTCCAAAAGGACACCGATAGCATCAAAATATACTTTAACCGAAATTTATGAAATCCTTCCAAATTGCCAACTCCCGATCCGGACATACGCCCAAGTCCAAAATCATCATACGAACCTTTTGGAACTTTCAAATCCCGATTTCGAGGTCGTTTACTCAAAATTCAAACATTAGCCAATCCCTCCAACTTAAGGCTTCCGAAATTAGAATTTTTATTCCAAATTGGCTCTGAACTTCCCGAAATTCAATTTTGACCACACGAACAAATCATAAAACCTGAAGTGAATCTACCCATGGCCTCAAACCGCCATACAACGTGCTAGAGCTCAAAATAACTGGTCGGGTAATTACATTCTCTCCCACTTAAACATACGTTCATCCTCGAACGTGCTAAGAACTGCTCTAAAGTTTGCCGAAATCATAGTTTAACCCCTTGAGCACCTATTTGTGATACCACAACCCAGTTGAGCACATTAGCTTAAGCCAGCCTGAAGATTCCCCCTTTTTAGTTAGTCAAAAGCCTTAGAGCCAAACTCCAATATCCGAAATCCTCTCCCAAGCCTGTTTCCAACATACGAACACCACATCAATCACTACACGATGTACCAATATCTGATTGCATACCTTTATTAAATTTACACCATGCACCGCAAAATTCACGTGACTGTAATAGCACCTATGACATCAATAGCTGAAATCCCACGAATCTGATGCCCACAACACACCTCATGTCGTATGTAAGTCCTGTTCCAACTCTTGCAGTACTGCCACGGTGGAAGAGATATGCAGAAATTCATAAACACCGGCCAAATCAACAAATCATTAAGTCTCTCCTCCTGATAAGAACCATTACCTAATTATGAACCAAATAACGATATTTGCTCTTTAATATGCCTCATATATATCCGATCGTACTGATCCCGGGTCCAAAAATCTTGTCTCACACAGTACAAGTCGTTCTGGTAATAAGCCACCATAATCACTAACAAAAGTTTCATATGATGCCACCATGTGCCAACAAGCCACAAACTCGAATGTGATACATAAGGAAAACGAACTTTGGAAAGAACTACTCAACCCACGTAACTAATGAAACAACCGAAAAGGTGTTATGAACCTTCCTCAAAACATGAGAGACAAGACACACAAGAATAGATATAGGGAATTGTACTCAACATCACACTGTTGCAGTGTGCAACCCGATCCAACCATGATACACGTCACGGCGTGCCACCCGATTCGAATAACATACCAGTGGCAGCGTGCCACCCAATCCACACATAGTAATCTATAAGGAAATGCTTACCAAGCTAGAATGCTGATAACTACGAAATACTCGAATATCGGACACAAGCACGACAAGTGCATAATACCATCCCTAGGAAGACAGATAGCACCATGCGCTACAAAACTCAAGCACGACTAAGGTGCGATATATGATTTCCATCTCGAGAGCCATCCTGCTTAGATAACACCATCGCTTCGCGGGACCTCAAAACATGAACAATTAATCAAGTCGTCTCATAACCCACACTGCACAATAGAGTATTACATGAAATAATTGATGACTAAAATAACATCCAACGCACCCGAATACTCCTCCATAAGGAATGCTATGCTGAATGAACACACCCAGGATGGTGTAGAGTACACATCCACATTTTTACCCATGAACGGACATTAAACCGATTCTGATCATACCATGCTTGGGAAAATAACCTCTCAAGGATGCACAATGACTTTTTTCCTATGACAAACAAGAACAACCATCGAATCTGAAACAAACTTCAATAATTCACAACCAACTGAATAGAGTGACTTTCAGCTTAAACTCTCACATTAGAGATAGTACCAAAATTCCATAGTTGGCTTCGATCTTTAACCAATAACATACAATTTTCCCGAGGGATACACTCCCACGACCTTCCGCACTAGATAACAAGTCTGCACCTCTTTACCACCGGCCACACTAATGTTGTATAGAAAATCAAGAATCCGCAAATCATTACACAAAGCCTCTTACACAGGACACCGATCTCAGTTGAAACCAAAGACAATACCAGCTTACTCTAACCTTTTGAATCCTTTCTTGCTTATCCGAGGTCGTGATATTCTTGTCAACATCAAACTGCAACCTTAATCCTCAGCTTCCAATTCACATGTTGTTCATTGTGCCTAACATGCCAATACACGAGAGTATAAGAATTTCACCATAACTCCTGAACCACTAAGAGAATAATTAGACCTCTTTTCTTTGTCTTTATTTTGTTCGAAAGGACCCTCTTATTCTCATGGCTTGGTCTGGTCAATACCCAGTCGGGCCTCTTTTGTTCCAACGAATTTGAATTTGAAAACCAAAATGCCTGTTATAGTTGTAATATTTCATTTTAATTGAATAGTTAATATTCAAGCAACAAGAAAAAATTCCCATTTTTTGTAAAATTTTTGTATAAGTAAAATAAAATATATAAAATAGAAAATTCGATTAAAAAGAAGTCTCATTTCTCTTTCTGCTTTTATATTTTTATGTTTACCACCTTGCTGGACTAAAAAAAAAAGAAGCCTTCGAGTATTCCACAATACATTTTTATGTTATGATTTTAGTGGTTTTGACGAGCCATATCTCTATTAAAACTGCTCCAGTAAAAGAAAAGATAGAACTTAATTCTGTAATTTAGTTATTTAACTGAACCCTCGTTTCCGAATCTCATCAAACTGGAAACCCCCCCCCC
>ML340447.1:51492-126692 GCA_005239505.1 Nicotiana paniculata
AAGATCAACACTCTAATTTGGATGATTCTGTGACGACCCTGTCTTATCCTATCTTGATTACCACAATTCCCATGTTTGACAAAAGTTGCATTTGTATACAATAATTGGATTGTAGTGGGTACATTTTAGTGGTAAAAGTGTGATTCGTTCTATTATCCCTTAAATAGTTAAAGGGTCCTTCGGTTTGATTTGTATTCCGATCAAAAACTTTATTTC
The DNA here is from genome assembly GCA_005239505.1 of Nicotiana paniculata. Classification (NCBI taxonomy): domain Eukaryota; kingdom Viridiplantae; phylum Streptophyta; class Magnoliopsida; order Solanales; family Solanaceae; genus Nicotiana; species Nicotiana paniculata. The sequence continues at coordinate 51,709 of ML340447.1, forward strand.
TTAAAAGGATTTACTCTTTTTCCTCTCAATGACAGATTCGATAACAAATACACATTCTCGTGATTTGTATCCAAGGGTCGTTTAGACATTGAAAAATTGGATTATGAAATTGCGAAACTTAATTTTGGAATTGGATCAATACTTCCAATTTAATATGTATGAATAAAGGATCCATGGATGAAGATAGAAAGTTGATTTCTAATCATAACTAAATCTTCAATTTCTTATTTGTAAAGAAGAAATTGAAGCAAAATAGCTATTAAACGATGACTTTGGTTTACTAGAGACATCAACATATTGTTTTAGCTCGGTGGAAATTCTTTTCTTCAAGATCCTATTAAATAGAAATAGAGAATGAAATAACTAGAAAAGCTGTTAGAATCCCCCTCTTCTAGAAGGATCATCTATAAAGTTATTTGTTTTATCTGTATTAATAGAAACCTTTTACTTGGCTCATTTTAGAAGAATCGATTCAGCATGCAATTGAATTCTCAAACCGCGGGAAATACAAACCTCATGTCGCGATCTAAACCGCCATGACTCTTCCGGAGTCCATTTAGTCAACCTAGTCCTTAGAACCAAATACCTCCCAAATCAATCGAATTATGGTGGTTGTCAAGCCTCGCACGTACTGCCACAATCACCTGTAAAATTTAACACGCTGAAGGAATTGACCATTGCCACCATCATTCCGATTCAACCATTGCTAACCGATCTGACTTCTTCTAATTTATCCTCAACTTTCCTTAGAAATAATAGCAGGTCCATTCATAAATGTAACAAAACCCAACAACACTTATCCCGAGTGACCCCATCCATGAGAACCCATAGTCTCAATACCCACGAACCATCCCATATTCTCCTTAAGCACACAATAGCATCGCCAACTGGTACACCGTTCTTCAAGGCCTTTCGTGAATCTGAAGCTACTTATTCCTTTCATCTTATATTGCACCGCATACCCAATGATAACATAAAACATTCCAAGCCCCTTTCATAATCTGCTGCAAAAGCTCGATACGGACTTGAAATCCTTAGGCATCGCACTTTTTTTTTTAATCCACTAAGACCATTGTTGAGAGTCACCCACTCCGACTTGGTCCCGAATATATCCAACTCCAAGGCTCCACTAACACATTAACGCCCTCTCAAAGAAGCACTCGACCGAATCACTTTTCTTGTACATCACATCTACATGAAGTATAAAATATGAGTCTTCCCAAAGCCTGGACATGGATCGATAAGGAAAAATATAGCACACATTCCCCAAATCCTTTGCTCAAATTACCACTGAGTTTCCTTCCCTTAGTTGTAATGACCCACCAATATGCCGATAACAAGAAACCTCACAAGTAGACAACTATGCAATCCAATCGTAGTTGGTGGGGCTCTATCACTTAGCTTGAAGCTACAATTACATAACCCTGGAACCTACCAAGATTCCTTCTTCTTCACTGACATGACCTCGCGCAATCAACTCACCAAATTCCTTGAAATATTCCTGCTAACCATTTCATAATGCTCTGAATCAAGCCACATTCACATGTTCGACCTTTTTACCGGATAACAAGTAGAATCCTTTATAGAAGCTTCATCAACACCATGAAACCGCTAACCTGGTCACATGAGATAATTCACCTATGGAAATTCCATGCTGACACCTTCTAACGATGTTGCATTGAGTACAATTTCTACAAAATCAATAAACCATCCTTAGGCCGTGCTCATTCACCAGTTGTACAAGTACAATCACTCCTCATTGACATCAATTAAAGGTGTGACAATACATTCCAATCCAAACTCATGTTGTCTATCTCTTTATATTAAGCAACTCCCTCATGTCGTATCCAATCTTCCTTAGTATAGTAGTCAATATTCCAAATCAGGTCCGTAGACCTAGTCACTATCCACCATGAATCCCAAATCGCTCTAAACATTTTCAAGGCGTGTAGCTATCCTACCACAGAACCCATATGCTACTCTACCACTCTCCCACTTTGGTAAAACCCTCTCCTTTAAGAAACTACTCGAGTTTTGCTTCTCACACTTGGCCATCTAGAAATTTAACCACCACAAGACACAACCCACATGTCCTTCCTCATCCTCCGCTGCATAGTTGTTGCCTTAAATCAAAATCAGTCTTTGTAGCACTTGAACCAATAGATCGCTACCAACTTTAAACCTCTCCGAAGATCATACTTCCCGAGCCATCAACACTAGTAACACCGATTCGATCCTGAACCACTGCACACCAAGATCTATAACAGTCGCTTCCCCAGCACCGTTTCACCATACCCTACCCCAAAGACGAACTAAAGAAGACCATAACACCGGAGAACCTAACACACTCAATCAAGGACGACGACCCCACATCACGTATGAAAATTCCACCACACTCAAAAATACCAAGCCTGGTCTCCATCGACCCAAACCTGAATATTCTTAGCCCGATTGTCTTTCCTCCGCTGGAAATAAAACATTGAACCTCTGAATCATGCACTGAGAAAACCCTTCTTTCAAGTCGTTCACTACCCCCAAAACATAGACAAGCATCATATCCTTACATCAATACTGTGGGATAACAAATCATGAATATCATAGCAATCTATGCATAGCCTCAAAACCATCAGAAATACAGCTACTGAGCATAAACGACAAAACATCCTACCGCAAGGAGACGGCAATAGCCCAATCAAATACAAAGGGAGAAACATCCTGCACCACATCTGCAGTACCATTACAATTCCTCGGTTCCCAATTGATAACAAGTGTTTCACATCACATAATATTGAATAGGAAATAAACAGGGGCATAAGCCTTAAAGAAATCAAATCGCATGATGAGGAATCAAGAAGGGAAGTGCTCTTAATAGCCTTGTAGCCACTCGAAGATAAGTACAGACGTCTCCGGCAAGACTCTACCAGACTTGCTCATGACTCGTGAGACCTAAGTGAACCTAGGGCTGTGATACCATGTTTTCACAACCCAAAATCCATTAAAGGTCGTGATGGCGTCTAACACTACTGTCAGGCAAGCCAAAAATCAAATGGTTAACTTCATTACTCATTTTAGTATTTTTTGAAATCAAATGTCCTTTAATGAAACAGTAAGAGAGGAAAATTTAAAGAGTAAATGAAAATATTTTTACAACTTTAATACTGACAACCCATAAGCACCCCCAAAAACCCGGTGTCACAAGTGCATGAGCATCAACTAGGAAATATAATAAAAATACAACATCTGTCTGGAATACAATTAGACAAGAGAGGATAGATAACTCTGATAGAGACTCTATGCTCTGCGAATTCGCAACATGGGATGCAGCTCACATAAGTCCCCCCAATAGTCGCGCCTCTGCACCCACAAGTCTACTAGACATATATGCACCTGCAAAAAAATATGCAACAAGTGTAATATGAATACGTAAATCGACGCTACCCAATAAGTATCTAGTCTAACCTCGAAGAAGTAGTGACGAGGGGTCGCCTATGACACTTACTGTGGGTTAACAATAAAATATCAATATTATACCTAAGCATGGATCATATGAAACAGCTGTAAACTCAATAACATGAAGTAAGTAAATAATTCTTTTATTAATAGGAAATTGCCCAAATTTATTTTCGTCAATTAACAATTTATATCTCAGGCCAATGAAGCAATATCAATTATTATTAATTCCAAAGATTTATCATGTGCAAATCATGCCGAGGTTGTACGGCCTAATCCAACATAAATGTTTAATTTGTGCACTGTAGAGGGTCGAACGGCACGAACCATAGATGCATTTATCTGCTACGGAGGCATTTGGCCCGCTCCACAAAAGAGAAAATACACATAAACAACCAATTCAATATTTATTAAGGGGAAATTATTCAAGGAAATACCAATTCTCATTAACGGTAAAGAAAAATGAAGTTTAACTTTTTACAATTCATTTATCAAGTTTCAATGTGATTTAAGCAATTAAATTAACAAGTAGGGTGCAAACATCGCAAGTATAACATGATTTGGTTCCTAGACTACCCAGACATAAGCATAATAGTAGCTACGCACGGACTCTTGTCACCTCGTGTGTGCGTAGCCCCCCACAAATGGAAGCACATATTAAATCAATTCACCTATGGGGTTAATTCCCTCTTACAAGGTTAGAAAAAAGACTTACCTTGCTCTGAAATTCCATAACCGACTCCAAATCCTTTCCCACAACTCAAACCAGTGCTCATCGCTCCAAAACTAGCCAATAAATGTGCAAATCCATAAATACATACTCTAATACTCATTATAATTCAATTTGCAATAATTTCCAACTCCGCTTGAAATGTCGATAAAATCACCCTCGGGACCACGTGCCCAAATTATGATTTATTCCCAATCCCATGCCCATATACGTGGTCAAAATCCAAAATACCAATTTCTAGGTTTCCTACCAAAATCCCAAAATTTCTACTAAATTTCAAGCTTGAATCCATGTATAAACCAAGTATTTAACTTGCAATAGGTGGGAACCACTTACCTTGCGTTGCTTGATGAAAATCCCTCCTTGAAGCTCTCCAAAATCGTCTCAACCAAGTGAAAATTGATAAAGAAGAGCAAAATCCCACTCTTAAAACAATTCTGCCCAGCGACATTTTCGCAGCTGTGGACAGTAGCCGCACGTGCGGCGTCGCTTCTGCGACCACGCCACCGCTTTTGTGGAAATCACCCAAACGTGATGCCTCGGACCTGCGGATTTTGTGACTTAAGCTAGACTATCTCCAACAGATCTGGACATATCTCAGGCTGAAGGAGGAGCACAAACCCCTACCTCTTATGCGCCAGGGCACGTTGTTATTGTGTATCAGACTCCAAGTACACTTCCTGCGGGTGGGTTCAGTCGGTTGTAGCTATTAAAGTAGAGACCAGACCGACCCTGACTGTTGAGGAGCAGAAGTGACTGGACGTTGGACTAGGCTTCATCCTCCTATTTTTTGCGGTGAGCAGTTAGAGGACCCATAAAATTTAATTGACCGTTGTAGAGAGAGGCTGCATAATATGGAAGTAGTGGAATCTAATAGGGTGGACTTCACCATATTTCAGCTAGAGGGGAAGGCCCGTAGATGGTGGCAATCTTATCTCAAGAGCAGGCCATCAGGTTCACCTCCCTTGACTTCGGATTAGTTCACACACCTTTTCTTGGAGAGACATATTCCACCGTCATAGATAGAGAAGTTACGGGGTCAGTTCGAGCGACTCCAGAAAGGCCAGATATCCGTGACCGACTATGAGGAGAGATTATCTGAGTTGTCTTGTCATGCAGTTATTATACTCCCAACATATGCGGAACGGGTGCGAAGGTTTATTATAGGCTTGCACTATGTGATTCAAGCTTCTATTGCCCGAGAGGCAGAGATGGGTATTCCTTACAAATAGAATGTGTAGACAACTCGGACAATCGAGCGCATCCACAATTTGGGCAGAGAGTTGACGTCGAGAGATTAGTGGCTTATGGGGGAATTGGGTTGTCACAGCTTGGTATCAGAGCACTAGGTTCACATAGGTTTTCATGAGTCATAAGTAGACCTAGTAGAATTTTTTGGATCGGTGTGAAGAGGTATGTGCTTATCTTCGAGAGGCTATTGGATTTTATGAAACATATCTTTCTTCATCTCCTATCGTGCAGTCGATGTTGTGCTAAGTATCTTTCACTTATTCTATCATATATGGTGAGAACGCGTGCAATGATTTTACCCGACGGCAGAGGGGTTGCTCGCCCCAGTCGTTAGAGGCCGAGGGAGGGCCACAAATCCTACTAGAGGACAAGGGCATCCTAGAGTTACTCCAGTTGTACCACTAGTTGATTCGGTGGAGGATCCTATTATTGAGGAGAATAATAAGGTACTTGCAGCTGAGCGGACCCCAATAGACTATATGACCGCATCGGGTTTTCAGTAGGTCATGGGTCGTATGTTGCGGTTTATAGATTTTGTGACTTAAGCAAGACTATCTCCAACAGATCTGGCCATATCTCAGGCTGAACGGGGAGCACAGACCCCTACCGATCATGCGCCAGGGCACGTTGGTGCTGTGTATTAGACTCCAAGTGCACTTCCTGTTAGCGGGTTCAGTCGGTCGCAGTGATAAAAGTAGAGACTAGACCGACCACGACTGTTGCGGAGCAGAAGCGATTGGACAGATGGACTAGGTTTCATCCTCCTATTTTTCGTGTTGAGAAGTTAGAGGACCCACAAAATTTAATTGACCGTTGTAGAGAGAGGCTGCATAATATGGAAGTAGTGGAATCTAACAGGGTGGACTTCACCATATTTTAGCTAGAGGGGAAGGCCCATAGATGGTGGAAGTCTTATCTCAAGAGCAGGCCATCAGGTTCACCTCCCTTGACTTCGGATTAGTTCACACACCTTTTCTTGGAGAGAGATATTCCACCTTCCTAGAAAGAGAAATTACGGGGTCGGTTCGAGTGACTCCAGCAAGGTCAGATGTCCGTGACCGACTTTGAGGTGATATTCTCTGAGTTTTCTTTTCATGCAGTTATTATACTCCCAACAGATGCGGAGAGGGTGTAGAGGTTTATTACACGCTTGCACTATAGGATTCAAGTTTCTATTACTCGAGAGGCAGAGATGGGTATTCCTTACAAATAGAATGTGGAGACAGCTGGGAGGATCAAGCGTATCCGCAATTAACTCAGAGAGTTCACGTTGAGGGATGAGTAGCCTCGACATTTTGGTGGATTTAACAGCGCCCCGTCTGAGGTCAGGGGCCAGTTCATGAAGGGCTATCCTAGTAGGCTCATGTATTCAGCACCACAACCTACTCGGGGTGCTCCAACACGTCCTTACTTCAGTTTCATTCAAGAGAGAATCTACCATTCGCTAGCTATTATGGGTTCCTCCAGTGGGCACTCGGGCTATCCAGGCTAGATCCCGGATCAATAGTTTTTCGCACCGAGAGATTGCTTTGAGTGTGTCATCATCCTATTATTACCGCACCGCCTGCCACTCAAGTGGCGCTCCGGCAAGATTCTATGTCTTCCCAACTAGACCATATGTAGTAGCTTCCTATGTTTGTTCTCTATTTTCTCTTTATCTGGATGTATCTTGTGAGTACTTGTATATATGTCCACCCTAGTAGGTAGTTCATTGGTCTTGTGTAGAGACTTTCTGTGGATATGATACCAGAGCAGATCTTTTGTTGCTCGATATGATTGACTTCGAGGTTATTCTGCATATGGATTGTTGTCTCTGTACCAACCCATTCTTTATTGCCATGCCAAGATTGTTAGCTTGGCGATGCTAGAGTTTCCTAGGTTAGAGTGGAGGGGCTCATATATTGGTACATCCAATCGAGTTATCTATTTCTTGAAGGCTCGACATATGGTTGAGAAGGTTATATGGCCTATTTGCCCTTTGTTTTAGATACTCCTATAGAGATTCCTACGATAGATTCAGTGCCTTTGGTGGGGGAGTTTTCCGAAGTATTTCTTGCTAATCTACCAAGCATGTCACTAGATCATGATATCGATTTCATCATTGATTTGGCACCAGGCACCCAACCGATCTCTATTCCGCATTATTGTATGGCTCCAGTAGAGTTGAGATAGTAGAGGGGGCAGCCTCAGAAGTTGCTCGAGAAGGGATTCATCAGGCCGAGTGTGTCATCTTGGGGTGCATTATTTTATTTGTGAAGAAGAAAGATGGGAGTATGCAAATGTGCATTGACTACCGCTGTCTTAACAAAGTCATCATCAAGAATAAATATCCATTTTTGTTCATTGATGATTTATTTTATCAGCTTTAGGGTGCTAGAGTGTTTTTGAAGATCGACTTGAGATCTGGGTATCATCAGCTGAGGATTCATGCTTCGGATATTTTGAAGATGGCTTTGCGGACTATATGGGAACTATGAGTTTTTAGTGATGTCCTTCGACTTGATTAATACCATGGCAGCATTTATGGATTTGATAAATCGGGTGTTCAGGCCATATCTTGACTCATTTGTCATTGTCTTCATTGATGATATATTGATCAACTTGTGTAGCATGGAGGAGCACGAGCAACATTTGAGGATAGTGCTTCAGACTCTAAGTGAATAAAAGCTACATGTTAAGTTCTCGAACTGTGAATCCTTGTTAGATTTTGTGGCTTTCTTGGGGCAAGTTGTATCAGGTGAGAGTATTAAGGTGGATTCCAGGAAAATCGAGGCAGTTCAGAGTTGGCCTCATCCAACCACAACGACCAAGATCATGAGTTTCTAGGGGCTAGTAGGTTATTATCACCGGTTTGTGGAGGGCTTCCCGTTTATTATAACTTCTTTGACTAGATTGACCCAGAAGGGTGCTCAATTCAGATGGTCTAATGATCACGACGCAAGCTTTCAGAACCTCAAAACTGCATTGACTACAGCACCAGTGTTTGTTTTTTCCTCTGGTTCAGGGATGTATACTATTTATTGTGACATTTCACGCATTGGTTTGGGTTGTGTATTGATGCATGAGGGGCGAGTTGTTGCATATGCTTCAAGTCATTTGAATCCAAATGAGAAGAATTACCCTTTGCATGATTTGGAGTTGGATAGAATAGTTCATGCTCTTACCATCTGGAGGCATTACCTTTATAGAGTGTCTTGCAAGGTTCGTATCGATCACTGCAGGTTGCATCATCTGTTTAAGCAAGCGATCTAAACCTGAGGTAGTGCAGATAGCTTGGGTTACTGAAGGATTATGATATTACCATCTTTTATCATCCGTTCAAGGCGAACATGGACGCGGATACCTTGAGCAGAATGGCTGAAAGTATGGGTAGTTAGGTATTCATTTCAACATAAGAGAGGCCATTGGCTTGGGGCATTCAGTCCTTAGCAAACCGACTTGTGAGATTGGATATTTCAGAGCCCAGTCGAGTTCTTTCATGTGTAGTGGCTCAGTCTTCTTTATCTGAGTGGATCAAGGCTCTTCAGTATAATGATCTGCACTTGCTGATTCTTAGGTAGATGGCACTTCGAGGTAACGCCAAGGAGGTTACTATTGGAGATGATGGTGTTCTGCGGCTCCATGGTTGCTTATGTGTTCCTAATGTTGATGTCCTGAGGGAGAAGATTCTAGAGGAGGCACACTTCGCATTATTCCATTCATCTAGGTGCCATGAAGATGTATCGTGACCTGAGGAAAAATTCTTGGTGGCGTAAGATTAAGAAGGACATAGTTGAGTATGTGGCGAGATGTATGAATTTCCAGCAGTTTAAGTACGAGCACGAGAGGCCAAGTGGCTTACTTCAGCAGATCTTTATACCGGAATGGAAGTGGGACCGTATCACTATGTATTTCATGGTTGGTTTGCCACGGACGTTGAGGAAATTTGATGCCCTTTGGGTCATCGTCGATAGACTTACAAGTTTGCACACCTCATTCTGGTGATGACCACATACATTTCAGAGAGGTTCCCCCAGATTTATATTCAGGAGATCATATGATTGCATGGCGTGCCAATTTCTATTATTTCATATAGAGGCACTCAGTTCACTTCGCATTTTTGGAGAGCAGTATAGAGTGAGTTGGGTACATGGGTAGAGCTCAACACGGCCTTTCATCCATAGGCCGACGGGTAGTTGGAGACAGTTCAGATTCTATAGGATATGCTCAAAGCATGTGTGATTGACTTCGGAGGGCAGTGGGATCGATTCTTACCGTTAGCTGAGTTTGCTTATAACAACAGTTATCAATCCAACATCCAGATGGCTCCATATGAGACCTCGTATGGTCGATGATGTCATTTTCCTATCAGTTGGTTTGAGCTCGGCTAGGCTAGGTTATATGGTACTTATTTGGTGAAAGATGCCTTGGATAAGGTAGAGTTGCTTTAGGAGCGGCTTCGCACAGCACAATCTAGGCAGAAGAGTTACGCGAATCAGAAAGCGCGTGATTTGTCATTTATGTTCGGAGAGAAGATACTTTTGAAAGTTTCGTCGATGAAAGGTATCATGAGGTTCGAGGATGAGTCTGAGGCTTATTGATCCATTCGAGGTGTTGGAACGAGTTGGCGAGGGTGCATACAGGCTTGCTTTGCCTCCTAGTGTATTGGGAGTTCATCTGGTATATCACGTGTCTATGCTCTGTGTTGATACCCAATTTTTCCCTCATATATTTTTAAATATACATATATAACTTCAAAATAGTGCATGAACATCATCAAGTATTTTTCATAATTTTCAAAAGTTTTAATCAATTTATTCCTGCATTTTATTATAGAAATAATTATTAATTGCATTTCAAATAATTTTTATGATGATTACCATTTAATTTTCATCATTTATACCTGTATTAAGTTTTAAATCTTTTTTATGTATTTATCATAATTATATTTGCATCATTAGGCTAAATTTACATATTTTATAATAATAGCCCATATATATGCATAATTACGCTATTTCTACATAAAATGATTTTTTTTATTTTTATAATGTTAAGTAATTATTTTAAATTATTTTTATGCACAAGTAATATTTTTGTTATTTATTTTATTATTTTTTATAAATTATTTATTTGTTAAATTGGGTATTTAAAATATAGACCCCTAAACCCCAATTTCGGACCTATACACTACCCAATTACCCCAGTCCAATTGCCTATATATTAGCCCAATACACCATCCCAAGATTAATTGACCCAGGCCCATTAACCCAATCCTATATTCGTTTATTACAACCCGCGCGACCTAATTTTAAATCCCAGTCGTTGATCTCTCCCCATAACCCTTTCCCCCTTTTTAACTTACCCAAACCCCTAACCCTAATTCATTTCACCCAGACCACCGTCACTATACACTATCTCATCTTCCTCCCTCTCTCCTTTCGAAACCCAAGCGTCGTCACTCTAAACCTCCTTGATTCTAGACCCAAAAATGGAATCAATCCATGATTCCTTACCTTATTTGGTCCCTCCTCCTTACTGGCTACCCTTTTTGGTGTTACCTAATAGCTTTCCTAAAATGGCAACCAGGTCCTGTAAAGATCGAACCAAAGTTGGTTCAAATCTTTAACCTACTATTGTTTCCGTCTGTGTTCATCATCTTTTCTTTGTAAGTACGAATATTTTTGCATCTCTTGAGGATTTTTACTTAACCTTAAATTTAGGGTTTCAGATCTTAATTGAACCGAATCTGGTTCGATTCTGGTTTTCTCTTTGAACAATCTCCTGTCTACGTTCATTGAATGTGATTCATTGCCTTATTTTCTGATCGATTTTGTGAAGGTTTACCTACAAAGTTAGGGTTTTATACTTTTACTGATCTTATGATACTCTTTCCTTTCTCGTATGGGACTGATATTTTCCTTATTCTATTCAATCTACCATGTTTCCATTATTTATTTACCTTATTTGCCTTGAAACTGCCTGTTAATTGATATTTTCCTTATTCTATTCAATCTACCATGTTTCCATTATTTATTTACCTTATTTGCCTTGAAACTGCCTGTTAATTGATATTTTCCTTATTCTGTGTGTTACTTGCCCGATTACACGCTATTATGACTTGTTAATTGACTGAACTCTGTATTATTTGTCCTTAAAATAGACTTCAATTGGTTCTGTGATGGATTTCTTTCCTTGCTTATGTGTGTTTAATTACTTCCCTTATTTGTTCACCTAATTGAACACTATTTAAACCATTTCCCCTTTCCCCTTTGAACAGAATAGAACTCTCAATACTCTCACTAAAACTTAGCTTTTTACTCTGATTCTGTGCTCGTTTGTTTCTGGTCTTGGCCGGTTGAAAGCAAAGGCCAAGTGATTCTAGACTTAACTACTATGGTGTATTTACTTGCTTTCCTGCCTAACTGGTAAGACATTCTCCCTTGGCACTCTATTCTCCATGTTTCATAATATGTGTTGCTCGACTAGCATGTTTAAATTCTGAGTATGATTCTTCCCCTTTATATGATTCTATGATTTCATCTAGTCCCGTAACTGACACTGTTAATTGGTTATACTTTGAATAATATGAATCCTCCTAAAAGCTAGCTTAATGTTTAACTTATCTCATGCACACTGCTTGCTAATCCTGCACCTGTTCTGAACTTTGCATTCTTAGGATACTACCAGCATGAAATTAGTCAATTAATCCTAGCTTGACAGATTTGTATTTGTGCTCTGCAAACTTGTTTTCTAACATGTTTTGCATCCTTCGGGATTCATGTGATAATTTGACTGATTGCCTTAACACTTTTCCAAAATGCTTCTATGATTGAACAAGGTTGTCCTAAATATTAGCACAGACATTTAGCTTAACCAGACTTCAACTTATTTGAACTGTGTGTTTGAGCATGAACCTTGCTTGTTTTCTTGGTGCAATTTTGCCCACAAATTTTGTGTCTTAAACTTTCTTTTTTTCTTCTGAAATCAAAATTGTTTTAAATTTGTCTCTCCCTCTTTTATATGTTGTTACTCTTTTAAAAACTTCCCCTCTTAGTCCCTTAGGTTCTATCCTCAACCACCCCAGTGTGAGCACTGCTCAGGGTCCATGTGAGACTCATATGAACTCTGACACACTGGGAACTGGTTCCTAATCTCTTTTGAATCATCTCTAAATATTTGGTTCTGGTGTGAGCATGTCCCTAGGTCCCTGAGGCCCTTGGGAACTTTGACACATTGGAAACCTGGTTATATATGTGCTATGGGTGAATCATTCGTATTTGGCTATGTTATACCTATGAAATGGTCCTCGAAGTTGATTGGTTTGAAGGCCTGGTTCCCAGGTTTATTTGGGCCTAATGAAGGCTCCCTATAGTGTATCATATTGCTATTATATAATTCATTCATTATCTGGTCTATAATAACTTTGTAATAAACAGATTCTGGGGTATTTAGTAAAATAGGGGGGTTTCTTATTTCCTTTTTTTAATCTGGGTAGAAATCCTACCTATAGGGTTTCATCTATGTTGTTAATTCTATTCATTTGTCAAAACTGTGTAAGTTCTATGTTGTGTTTAGAAATCCTGCCTATAGGACTTTCGTCGGTGATGTTGATTCTGAGTTCTATATTTGCATATTAGAGATCTTGCCTATAGGGTTAATGTTCTAATTGCGTTAGAAAATCCTTCCTATAGGATCTATCAATACGTCCAACAAACATGTGTTAGCAATCATGCCTATAGGACCCCAATGTTTGATTAAATTGTTTTCTGGCAATATGTACAATTTATGTCCATGTACTACTTAATAGATATCATGCCTATAGGACTAAAATTAATTTCAAACCTAGAGATCATGCCTATAGGATTTAAATCAATTCAGTAATAGATACCATGCCTATAGGACCAAAATCAATTTCAAATTAGAGATCATGCATATAGGATTTAAATCAATTCGCTCATAAAAGTCATGCCTATAGGATTCTATTGGTTCTGAATATAATCGCCACATTCAATCACTTATACAATATGCCTATAGGATCAAATAACAATTCTTGATTCGTAATTATGATTCATTATTGTCTGAAATGCCTAGATATTATACTGAATAAAAACAGTAGGCAAATGATAGGTCCTGACACTCGCCTTAATAAAACTGCCTCTATATATCTATCTTCTCGCCTAGATATCCTTCCTATTGGAACTTTAAGATTAATAAAGCTTGCCAAATCAGTTGCGTGGATTTGTTGTTTATGTGTGGAGGTCAACATGAGTCCATATCTGCTTTGTATGAAGTCCTAATTGTTTTGCGTGTTGCCTAGTCTTTTACGATTTTGAGCAACTGAGGTTTAGTCTAGAACTATCCCAAATAGAGGTCTTAATGCCTCCAGGTCCATAGGTAAGGGACGGGTAGTGCAAGCATAGGAAACAAACTAGAATCAACTAGAGCTCTTTAGGTAACAACTTAAAGATAGTAATCGAGTAGTAGGAGATGATAGTCTGTGCGCTAAATACCATGAGTAACGCCCCGACTTAAGGGAGTCACAAAGTATTGGACGGGGTGATTCAATAGGCTAAAAAACTTAGGACCCCTCATCCCTATTAATTAGTTTTCTTTTCCTTATACTAATTCGCTTAATTTAAGTTTGGTCGGTACCCACCGTTGTGGACCTCGAGGGGTGCCTAACACCTTCCCCTCAAGGTAATTTGAGCCCTTACCCGATCTCTAGTGATGTAAAATGGTATAACATGAGCTATTTGCTTTAGGTGCCCTAACGCACCTTGATCCATTAGGTGGTGACTCTAAACCAATTCCTTTTCCTTACCCTCTCAAAAGGAGTTGTCCCAAAAATATTGAAACCCAATTTTGCGAGAAAAAGGGGGCACGACACTTCGACACTCCGAAGGTACCATGACGAAAGGTCCCACGTGTTGGATTACATCACAGTTCACCTAGGTTATGAGGAGGAGCCATTTGCCATTGTTGAAAGGCAGGTTCGCAAGTTGAGGTCTAAGAATATTGCAGTGGTAAAGGTGCAGTGGAGGGGCCAACTAGTCGAGGCTTGGGAGACCGAGGAGGACATGCAGAGCAGATATCCATACTTTTTTATAACTTTAGGTATGATTCTAAACCCGTTCGAGAATAAACATTTGTTTAAGAAGTAGAGAATGTGACGACTCGATCGGTCATTTTGCTTTCTAGATCCCCATTCCCCTATCTAAGAGTTCCCGTATATGTTTCTCCTGTTTTATGACTAATGGGGATGGTTGGTTTATGTCACGGCCAGGAATTCCTAACCACGAGACCGTGATGGCGCCTAACATCCACTTGCTAGGCAAGCTGACGTTAATAAAGAAATTAACCAACTTTTAGAAATTAACTCAAAATAATGACAATAAACGAGAAATTAACTCCAAATCTAACACAGTGCAAAACAATGTGATGCTAACTACTCCCAGAAATCCGGTGTCACAAATACATGAGAAACTAGAAATCCACAAGCATAGTTGGAAATAATACAATTGTTTGAAAGAGGAAAACAGTAAAGGTAGGAAATGGAAGGGGACTTCAAGGTCTGCAAACGCCAGTAGATCTACCTCAAGTCCCTCAAGTGAAATCGATCCGAGCCGATGCAGCTCTAAGAACCATTGGGACCAATACAAGTATCTATATAAGAAGTGCAGAAGTGTAGTATGAGTACAACTGATCAAATGTACTCCGAAAGTGCTGAGCCTAACCTTGACGAGGTAGTGACGAGGCTATGACAAGATACCCACGTAAAATCCATGTGAAAGTATATATAAAGAAGCAAAAATAACATGAAGAACGGTAAAATATTAACTGGGAAGGGACATGCAAAAAGGGGAGATATAATGGAAACTACAAGTACTAAATCACCAAAACTGGAAACCAAACAAGGAAATGGAATGAAGATGAAGGGAACGACATCACCCTTCGTAATTTTACTCTCGTCTGCACCATGTAATATCATGAATATAATGTTACGGCATCACCCTTCGTGCTTTTACTCACCGGCACAGCATCACCCTTTGTGCTTTTACTCTTAGATCTCTCAATATATGATTATAAATGCTAATAAGGCATGGCAATACCATTCGTACTTCTCCCTCTTCCTCACCCAGCAATAATGCAAATTTGAATAATAAAAAAAGTCGAGGCGGAAACAATTTCGCTTCAAATGTAGTGCCACGAGTTTAAACTCAACTTTCACAATATACAACATCCTTGAAATAAATAAATATACGAAACAAATAATTTAAAGAAGTAATAATCTAACCTAAGCATGGATAAAACGATAAACAAAATAATTTAATACAAAGAACAATTTCCACTTGCATGCTTTAACCCAATGACAACGCATAGATACTCGTCACCTCACATATACGTTGTCCCTATACATAAAACTCATAGCAAATAGACCAACAAGTCGTAAACCCTCAACTCAAGGTTAACCGCGACACTTACCTTACTCTGCAACCAAATCAATGCTCAACCACGGCTCTCCTCTATAATTAGCCTCCTAACCAATCAAATCTAGCCAAATATAGTTCAAATAATTCAAAATAGGATTTAGAAACTACCTATTTGAAAGTGGTTCAATTTTGATCATTTTTTAAAAACTCAACCCCGGGCTTGCTTGGTCAAAACTCGAGGGTCGAACCAAAACTGGATTACCCATTCACTCCCGAGACCGGCTATATGATTTGTTTCGACATCCGACCTCAATTTGAGGTCTAAATCTCAATTTTACAAAAATTCCCAAATTCTACCCTGTAACGACCTAGACGATCGTTTTGAGAATATTAGCCCCGATCCCTTGTTTACTGCTTTTCCCGTATCTTTTTTAGCTTATATGAGTTGTCGGGAGGTTTTGTTTCATGGTTTCGGAGTGTTTTGGGACACTTAGTCCCTAAAACGGAATCTTAAGTTCTAAGATTTTTACCGTAATTGGAACTGTGTGAAGATGATCTAGAATGGAGTTTCGTTAGTTCCGCTATCTCCGTTGGGTGATTTTACACTTAGGAGCGTGTTTGGGTTGTGTTTTAGAGGTATGTAGCTCAATTAGGCTTGAAATGGCGAATGTTGAATTTTTGGGAAGTTTGACCGGAAGTGGACTTTTTAGTATCGGGCTCGGATTCCAATTCCAGAAGTTAGAGTAGGTCCATAATTTCAATTATGACTTGCGTGCAAAATTTTGGGTCAATTGGACGTGATTTGATAGGTTTCGGCATCGGTTGTATAAGTTTGAAGTTTCAAAGTTCATTAACGTTGAATTGGAGGGTGATTCGTGTTTTTAACGTTGTTTGATGTGATTTGAGGGCTCGACTAAGTTCATATGGTGTTTTAGGACTGGTTGGTATGTTTGGTTGAGGTCTCGGGGGCCTCAGGTGAGTTTCGTATGCTTAACGGATCAAAATTTGGACTTGTGCATATTGCTGAAGTTTTTCTGGTTTTTGGTGTTTTGCACGTGTGGTGGGGAGACAGCAGGTGCAGTATTGTACGTGTGCAGAGGAAAGCGCAGAAGCACATTGGGATTTTTGGTCAGGGGTCGCAGGTGCGAGGGAAATTTCGCATATTTGATGCCGCAGATGCGCTTAGGGACCGCAGGTGCGGAAGTGAGGAGGTTCAGTGAAGTTCGTAGGTGAGATGTTTTTCCCGCACCTAGCGTAGATGCGGATCCTAGGTTACAGGTGCAAAGGCAGATAGGATTAAGTGGTTTGTGCAGAAGCGCTCATTTTTCTGCCTAAGAGGGCGCTCAGGTGCAAGCCCAGTCTCCGCAGGTGCGGAAATGCCTGGGCAGAACCTATTTAAGAGAGACTTCGAAAGTTTTGGTCATTTTCATCACTTTGATCTCGGACTTTGGAGATTTTTGAGAGGATTTTTAAAGAGATTACTGAGGTAAGCTTCTTGTATCCATTTTTCTTTAATAATGATGATTCCCCACTGATTTCCCACCTAGTTGGTGTGTTTTTGAGGTGAAATTTGGGGGTTTGAGGCTAGGGATTTGGAAAGTGAATTTTGGGGATTTGAAGGGCCAATTTGTGTCGTATTTTAGTAAACTTGATATGGTTACACTCATGAGTGAATGGGTGTTCATATTTTTGTGACTTTTACACAATTCCGAGACGTGCTCTCGGGGAGGCTTTTTAGGGCGATTTTCAAATTTCTTGTTGAAGTCTTATTTTCATTAATTAGATTAGTCTATTATAGGTGTATTTATGATATTTAATTGTGTTTGAATAGATTTGGACCATTCAGAGTCGGATAATCGAGGAAAAAGCATTCTTACAGATTTATTTGAGCTTGGTTCGAGGTAAGTGGCTTGCCTAACCTTGTGTGCAGGAAATCCCCTTCGAATTTGGTGTTGTTGTGATATGTGAGCGTCGTGTATGCGAGGTGACGAGTACGTACACGGGATATTTGTTGTAAAATTGATTTTTACTAAGTAGTAACCTGTTTTCATTCTTAATTGAGTTATACCAACATGTGTACTTATCCTGTTTAGTCTAATATCGCATGTCTACGTGCTTTAACTGCTTATTTACACTATGTGCAGCATGCCTAGTTGATTTCCTGCTTTCCCTTTTGCTTTATCAGCCTTAAATGTAGAATTTTTTCTGTTAACTGTTGTATTTATCTGTATGAGCTATGTGTATACTTTTGAGACTATGAGGCGGTACCTCGGGAGTTCTTGTTGTATATTTACTTTTGAGACTACGAGGTGGAATCTCAAGAGTTCTCCTTGCATATTTACTCTATTTTTTATCCCTTGTGTGTTGTACTGCTGTTTTGCTATGTTTTCCTTTATGTTAAATTCCAGTCTCTTATTATACTCTTGTATTCTCCTACTTTATTTATTATATACTAGTGGGCCTAACCTCACCTCATCACTACTCGACTGAGGTTAGGCTTGGGACTTACTGGGTACCATTATGGTGTACTCACTCTGCTATTATGCACATGCTTTGTGTGTAGATCCAGGTGCTCGTTATCAGCCACATTATTAGTAAGCAGAGACAATTTGGAGTGTCAAGGTATTTTTGTCGCGTCCGCAGACCTCGGAGTCCCCCTCTATTCTCCCCTATGTTAAATACCTTATGTATTTCTTTTATTAGACTCTGGTGTATAGAGATACTATTTTCCTCTATAGCTTGTGACTTACGATGTTTCAGGTTTTGGAAAGACTGTGTATTTCTAGAGTATTGGTTATTTTACATGTCAAGCGACATTGTTACCAGTTATTCAGTTACCTATTGCAGTTAGTTGTTAAGATTTACTTTCATTTTTGTTATTTTCCGTAATTTGTTAGTCTTGCCTAGTCGTAAATACTAGGTGCCGTCACGATGTTTTACGGAGGGATGTTTTGGGTCCTGACAAGTTGGTATCAGAGCTCTAGGTTCATAGGTATCGTGAGTCACAAGTCGGTTTATTAGATTCTCACGGATTCGTTCGGAGACGTCTATATATATCTTCGGGAAGCTATGGAACTATTAGGAAAAATTACACTTCTTTGATTCTTTGTCGTGAAAAAATTGGTGACTTCAAAATTCTAAACTTCTGTATTCTATTCTCTCATAGATGCTGAGGACACGTATAGGCGGATCTGATGACCAGGCACCCGCAACCCCTGCTAGAACCGCGAGAGGTTGGGGCGGGGGTAGAGGCCGGGGACGTCCATGCGGTGCAGCTAGAGCACCCGCACGAGCTGCTACAGAGGAGCCCCCAGTAGCTTCAGCTGGAGGGCAGGCACATGAGGTACCTGTTGTTGCACCAGCCCTCCAGGAGACTCTAGCCCAGTTCATGAGCATGTTCAGCACCTTAGCTCAGGCTGGATTGATTCCACTTGCTCCTGCCACATCTCAGGCTGGGGGAGGAGCACAGACTCCCGCAGACCGTACTCTAGAGCAGCGGGTTTAGGTCGACGGGGTCCTAGAGATTATACCAATACAGCCGGTAGCTCCGGTTCAGCACGAGGCTAGTGTAGTAGCTTCTAAAGCAGAGTAGCTCAGACTTGAGAGGTACAAGAAGTACCACTCTCCTACATTCAGTAGATTGGTGACAGATGACGCCTAGGGTTTTCTGGAGGAGTGCTTCTGTATTCTCCATACTACAGGCGTAGCGGAATCAAGTTGGGTTTCATTTACTACATTCCAGCTTAGAGGAGCAGCCTATCAGTGGTGGCATGCTTATGAGTTGAGTAGTCCGACTGAGGCAGCTTCACATACACGGACTCAGTTGTGCCATGGTATTATGACTGTGTTAGAGTATGCAATTCGCTTCAGTGATTTGGCCTGACATGCACCGGCCTTGATTGTCACAGTTCAAGAGAGGGTTTGTCGGTTTATTGGGGGACTCCACCCCAGTAGAAGGATTAGCATGGCCTGGGAGTTGGAGATGGATATTTCCTACCAGCAGGTTGTGAGTATTTCTAGGAGATTGGAGGGCATGCTTTCTCGAGATAGAGAGGGAGGTCAAGAGGTCTCGAGAGTCTGGCACTTACAGTGGTACTCGTGCCCCAGCTGCAGTTCGCCATGGTATGGGTTTTGTGATTCGCCCCGTTCATTCAGCTCTTCCAGCTACCAGTGGTATTACGGCCCCTTCTAGGCCCGAGGAGCCTTACTATGCACCGCCAGTATCTAGTGTACCTCCTACATGGGGTGATTTTAGTGGCCAGTCCAGCAGACCTGGCCCGAGTTAGTCACACCAGTCACGCCCTCAGAGAGCTTATTTTGAGTGCAGCGACACTCGCCATATGGTGAGGGGTTGAACCAGACTTAGGAGGGGTGCATCTCCACAGACTTCTCAACCACCGCGTGCTCCACTGGGTCCTCACGCTATGATTCCAGCACCAGCTACTGCCCCACCTGCTCAGCCAGCTCAAGGTGGAGATCGGGGAGGTCGAGGTTGCCCTAGAGAGGGAGGCCATACTAGATATTATGCTCTTCCGGCTCATACAGAGGAAGTTGCTTCTAACTCTATCATTACAGGTATTGTTACGGTCTGTCATAGAGATGCATCGGTCTTATTTGATCCAGTCTCAACATATTCCTATGTGTCCTCTTATTTTGCCCCGTATTTGGGCGTATCTCGTGATTCTTTGAGTTCTCCTGTTTATGTGTCTACACCTGTGGGAGATTCTCTTATTGTGGACCTTGTGTATCGGTTGTTCTTAGTGGTTTTGAGACCAGATCGGATTTATTATTGCTCAACATGGTAGACTTTGATATTATTTTGGGCATGGATTGGTTGTCGCCCCATTATGCTATTCTTGATTGTCACGCCAACACCTCAACGCTGGCTCTGCTAGGATTACCGCGATTAGAGTGGAGCGGTACCTTAGAGTATACTCCCAGCAAAGATATTTCATTTCTTAAAGCTCAACGAATGGTTGAGAAGAGGTGTGACGCGTATCTAGCTTATGTGAGAGATGTCAATATTGATAACCCTACAGTTGAGTCAGTTCCAGTAGTGAGGGACTTTCCAGATATATACTACAATATGCTCAATTGTATATCAAGGAAATAGTCAGACTCCATGGCACTCCAGTTTCCATCATTTCCAATCGAGGGGCCCAGTTCACAACTAAGTTTTGGAAGAAATTTCAGCAAGGTTATGGTAAGCAGATAAATCTTAGCACAACCTTCCATCCACAGACCGACGGGCAAGTAGAGCGGACTATTCAGATGCTTGAGAACATGTTGCGTGCTTGTGTTCTCGATTTCAAGGGTAGTTGGGATGAACATTTTCCGCTCATAGAGTTTGCTTATAACAACAGCTTTCATGCTAGTATTCATATGGCACCATTTGAAGCATTATATGGTAGGAGATGTAGATCTCCTATTGGGTGGTTTAAAGTTGGAGAATCTGAATTGATAGGACCAGACCTCGTGCATCAAGCTATGGAAAAGGTTAAGATTATAAAGGAACGGCTGAAAATTCCTCAGAGTCATCAAAAATCCTATTCGGATGTTCGTCGTAGAGACTTAGAGTATAAAGAAGATGAATGGGTGTTCTTGAAGGTCTCCCCTATGAAGGGTGTTATGCGGTTTGGAAAGAAAGTGAAATTGAGTCTGAGGTATGTTGGGCCGTATAGAATCATTCAAAGGATCGGTCATATAGCATACAAGCTTGAGCTACCACCTGAGATGTCATTAGTGCGCCCGGTATTTCATGTGTCCATGTTGAAGAAGGTGGCTGGAGATCCTTCCTCTATTGTGTCGGATGAGACAATCGAGGTTAATGAAGAATTTTCATATGAAGAGATTCCAGTTTCCATTCTTGATAGGCAAGTCCGAAAGTTGAGAAATAAAGAAATTGCCTCCAAGAAGTATTATGGCGAAACCAGCAAGTTGAAGAAGCTACTTGGGAAGCTGAGCATGAAATGGAAAATAAGTACCCTTATTTGTTTGAATAGCCATGTAATAGTTCTATGAAGTTGTTTCCTACAAAATTTTGTATCACTTGTTCAGCTAATGTAAAGACATTCCTTTCTAGTTATATGTTCCTTATGAGGCCACAGTTGGTGTCGTTTTGTGTTATGTCGCGTCATTTTATCATATATATGTTGTTAAGATGTGTTTCTAGGGCTCTCTGACAGGTTGATAGGCCTAGATACAAAGGAAACACTGGAAAAAATTTTGGAAATTTAAGGAGTTAGCCAAATTTGGGGCTGATGGTATGTGGTGTGAAAAAACTGAAGTTGTATAAGGTGATATTAAGTGAACCTTGATCCTCATTCGAGGACGAATGATCTTAAGTGAGGGAGTATGTAAGGCCCCGTAAAAATTTTAACTAAAAACCCAGAAATTTCGTGGTGCCAAGTTAGATTTATGTGTTATAGCTCGCCACAGTTCGGACTTTTTAGATTGAACAGTACGCTATGGACCTAAAGGAAAATGTTTTGCAGAGGAATGTGTTTATGCGGCCCATTATGCGGCCGCATAATCACTCTGAGGACCGCATATGGCCGTAGAGAGAGGCAGAAAATCTGGCCAATTTTTAGGTCAGTTATGCGGCCAATTATGCGATCACATAATCATTTTGCGGGCCGCATATTGGTCGCATACCCGGGCAGAAAATTCAAGCCCCTGAGGGCTACTTTTGCAGGCACTTTGTGGGCCGCATAACCATTGTGCGGTCGCATATGCAACCACAGATCTGTGTCAGGACACCCATTTTTCTTATTTTAAGACCTGACCCTATTCCGTTAAAAATACATGTTATACACAATATTGAGCTATTTTCTTATATTTCTAGAGTGAGGGAGAGGGTTCTTAGAGAGAGAGAGAGATTAAAACATCAAACTAATATCCATAAATTCTTGCTAAATACTTGAGATTATCAAGAAGGTCCTCATAGTGAAGGTAAGAATCTATACTCTAGCCTTTGATTTCAAAAATCTAGTAAAAGGGGACAATTGCTGAGATAATTACTGGGTGTGGGGGGTAAGTATCTTGCATGAATGTATTCCTAAAATAGGAGGGAAGTTTGTGAACTAAGAATGGATGGAAGGATGGTAGAATGTTTCATAAAAATACCCTAAGAACAGTAATGCACACATGGTGTTTGACAAAGTACTCTAGTAAGCTAGAATTGCAATTATTCTCCTATTTTTGGGCTCAATTTTGTTATATTATTAAAATATATTAAAGTTGCTAAAACCGGGATCGTCTAAAAGTTTTAAAGAAAGCTCCATTGAGGTATGTATGACTAAACTCCCTTCCTCTTAGAATCGAACCCCTAGTGTTCGAGTATTTGGTGTAAGTTCCTAACTTGATCCTGCTAGAATTGGCCGCTCTAATATGTTGTGTCGAAAGATTCATGTTCAATAATTGTCCTAAATGTTCATCATGTCATCATGCTATTTTAGAATGTGTTTGAAATGAGGAATCTGTGTTGAGAAAGGTTAAGAATTCATGTCAAGAATCGAAGAATGCTTGCTAAGCTAATTTGTATGAAAAGCCTCCGTGTGATTAATATCTTTCAAGATTTTTCCCTTATGTGTGCAATGCCTTATATGATAGGCCTTATTGATGTGATGATAATGTTATTGGAATGTATAAAAAGGGAAATTTGAATTGTAAGATACACCAAGTGCCAAGAACGACTTAATAAATGAGGCTACTCATGCCATGTAATGAAAGATGGGAAGGAAATGTGAATCGAAATAAACAATTTAAAGGATGATGTCTCAAGTGAGATGGCCTATCCGATCGGGTCGTGATCGCACGCCATACCGCACACATGGTGGTAATTGTGTTGGATTGAGTAATTGAAATCATGGAATGGATGATATATCAAATGAGACGACCTAGCTGATCGGGTCGAGATCGGACTCCGTGTGGGAACACGATGGCATTGTGGGATCGTGGCACATGGCACTAATATTACCAACCTAATGAGATGAAAAGCGAGCCGATAACTTTTGTGATCACCTACTTGATGTTATAGTATTGTGTGATGCCTTTGTTGTACAACATGACTGTTTTCCCCTTTTATTTGTTTCCTTGCTCCTTCTATTAAAATTGGTATTTAGCTTTACATACTAGTACTATTCGATAGTACTAACGTCCCTTTTGCCGGGTGCGCTACATCTTTGAATGGATGTCGGTGGTTCCATAGCAGAAAGTGTCGATCGTAGCTAGCGGCGCCTCCTCTCCTCAGCAATCTTGGTGAGCCCCCCTTTTCTTCCAGGGGTCATGTAGTGCATCTTTTTTTTATATGCTTACACGTTTTGAGGTATAGCAGGGGCCTTGTTGCCAGCATTATCATAACTGTCCTTTGTATCCTTAGAGGCTCCGTAGACATTTACGTGGGTTGTGTATGGGTATTGGAATGGGTCAGTGGACTATGTTGTATTTCTTTTTAAACTCACGTCCCACTAATTTGTAAATTGTATGTATTTTGGGAACTTAACCATGATGTAATGAAAATGAAGCAAGGAAAACTTGTAATGTTCTATATATATAATCCTTCCACTGATTAACTAATGATAGCGTGCCTTCTTTAATCACAAACGAGTCGGGTAGCAATCATCTAATAGTCCTAATCAACTGGGTTCACTCAATTGAGTGTCAGTCGCGCTCCCCGAAGTTGGGGCGTGACACTAAGGTATTCTGCTCTTTGTTTCCTCCTTCAAGTAGGCATTCTAACATGAGCTTGAACTCTCCATTTTGACCACGCTCAATTTCTTCCACTTCCATATCCCTATAATTTTCATCACAAAAAGTAGAATCATCATTGCGGGGGATTGGGGAAGGGGAAGTCAAATAAGCAAAATTATACCAATGACCATTTTGACGACCACACTTATCACAAATACTCCACTCATGGGTTTGAGATTGTGCGCACAATCCACCCGCGGGAGAATTTAAATAATTTTGCCCCGAGTGTGGTCCTCCACAATAAGGAAAAAAGTCACCAAAGTATGAACAACTACCATCCGACCAATTTACACTATATGATGCCATATTTTTTTAAAAACTACGAAAATAAACAAGAAACAAACAAGAAGATAAGCAAAGATAAGAAAAATAATTACACAAATATTCACAAGTTTGGACCAAAACACTTACGCTTACTTCTCAAACAACCTAAATATGCCAATTTGTTCCACGGCAACGGCGCCGATTTTGATGACATCCAAATCCACTACTAAAAAGTAAATGGACACCGTCGCATGCAATATAATTTACCCAACTATGAGCCGGGTCGAATCCCATAGAGAACAATATGTAGGTTATGTTAAGCCAAACACTTAGAAATGTTTTGAGAAAATATTTTTATCTAATTCCAATAATAAAAACTAACCTAGAAAGAAAGTAAAATGATCAATGGCTACAAGAATAGATGCATCGAGAATTACACTCAAGTAATGATCCAATGTATTTCACGATTTAACAAATATGAGCGAGTTTAAGTTAATTAGCCTCGGGTAATAATTCTATATTAGCTTCTTCCAAAGACTAACAAGACTTCCTAATTGAATTATCCCTAAAATAATTAAGAGATTAAGCACACCCGAATATGGCTACAAGTAGTTCAATCATATCCCTAGGAGAATCTATAAAATAAGAATTAAAGATTTCTTGTTAATTAATCTTTCCCAAACCCAAATAATCTTTCCCAAAATTAATTCGAAGTTAATGGGAGAGTCCTAGGGTTAGCTAATCTCTTTGGAAATATTTAAGAACAAGAATAATGTCACGACCCAAAAGCTAACCATGGTCGTGATGGCGCCTATCGTGTTACAAGGCAAGCCTGTTTTCCAAATATTTACTACTAAATCGATTATATGAAATTAATAAAACATTTCCAACATTTAAAATTTCTCAAACTAAATCAACTATAAATATAATTATAGAAAATACGGAAACGAGCCCCAAACATCGGGGTGTCACGAGCGTCTAAAACTATGAACTAAGATATATAAACTGTCTAATTGTCCAAAAGAAGAAATGAAAAAAAGAGTAACAAGGTCCTACACTAGCAGCTACCTTGTAATCTCCACAGATAGTCGTCCTGAACTCAACGATCGCCGCGCTCTAACTCACCTGGATCTGCACATAAAGTGCAGGGTGTAGTATGAGTACAACTGACTCAGTAGTAACATAAATAACTAAGGAATAGAGCAGTAGTGACGAGCTAAGTAAAACAATTCAATTATTTCATTATCACAATTTAAAATAAACAGAAATAAACAGGTAAATTCCATTAAAATAAATCAATAAGTGCTACGAAGAAATTAACAGGTAAAATGTTGCAGCAACAAAAGTAAATGAAGCCTCACAACAATGTCACTCCATCACTCAGCACTCGCACGCAACACTAAACACTCAATACACTCAACACTCTGCGCTCACTAGGGGTATGTACAGACTCCGGGGGGGCTCTCAAAGCCCAAGCGCTAAGCATGGACAGCTCACGTGCCATAATATCAATACCTAGATCCGCACAGTAAGCTCACGTGCTACGCAGACAACTCACACACTATGGTATCAATACCTAGACCCGCACGGTCAGCTCACGTGCTACGTGGATGTCGCGCCCCTTTTTCCTCGCGGATATCGGGTTTATGACATTGGTTGGGACAACTCTTTCCTTTTGGGAAAGGGATTTGCATATTTTGAAGAGTCGCCACCTAACGATTTTAACGGTGCGTTAGGGCACCTAAGGGGTTCAATTATAACTACGTTGCTAACTAGAGATTTGGGTAAGGGCTTGAAATTATCCTAAGGGGAAGGTGTTAGGAACCCCTCAGGATCCACAAGTGTGGTTCCCGGCCAAATGGTTTTGTGAATTTGTACAACTAGAAAATAACAAGTAAAGGCTAAAATAAGAGGGGATTTAAGTCTTAAGCATGTAGATGTTTCAGAGAAACAGTAAAGAAGATTAGCTTTTGAAAAGGAATTACGAGCTAACACATAAAGGCGTCCGAGGTTTATAATAATATGGATCACATCAATGCAATACCCAGTAATCACTCATCTAAGAGGGGCTACGCGTGGTATTAGCGCATCGGTCATCATATCCATGTTCTACCCTTCCCACCCCGTAAGGCTATTAAAACGAGTGTTGGTATCGACCTCTATTGCATGTTGTTACCCGTCCCTTCCTATCAGTCCCGGAGGAAATTAGGACTCCTATCCTAAAGGAGGTTCTAGGCAGACCCTCGGGTTTTAAAGGTAAAATTCTAAGGCGATAGATAACAAAACAAGTAGGACTGCATATAAAGGAAAGCATAGAAAACATATAAAGGCTCAAATATTCCTCCACACACAGTACACATAAGCAGCATGTCTCATACACGATTAAGGTCCATACTAATTCAGAATCCTAAAGCATGGTATATAGTTTATAACACAAAGACAGATTATTGCATAACTCAGAGAGGAAGTCTTAATCAGGCTTGCCTACTGGTTTTAAGCATGCTGACAGCTAAACATGATCGCAAAGACAGTTCTGATTTTATCTTTTTTAAGTTAATTACCTAAGGCTTGCCTAAGTGTTGGATAACATGCAACAGTTATTCAGATTTGTTAATGACTCTAGGTTGTTTATAGCTAATAAAATGCGATTCTAGTTGTGAAGATGTACAGAGACTAATTACCAGTTGCTGAGAATAGGGGAATGTTCTGTGTTTAGACTAAATGCAGTTAAATAGATACGATCCTATAGCATGATATCTNGATTAAGGTCCATACTAATTCAGAATCCTAAAGCATGGTATATAGTTTATAACACAAAGACAGATTATTGCATAACTCAGAGAGGAAGTCTTAATCAGGCTTGCCTACTGGTTTTAAGCATGCTGACAGCTAAACATGATCGCAAAGACAGTTCTGATTTTATCTTTTTTAAGTTAATTACCTAAGGCTTGCCTAAGTGTTGGATAACATGCAACAGTTATTCAGATTTGTTAATGACTCTAGGTTGTTTATAGCTAATAACATGCGATTCTAGGTGTGAAGATGTACAAAGACTAATTACCAGTTGCTGAGAACAGGGGATTGTTCTGTGTTTAGACTAAATGCAGTTAAATAGATAAGATCCTATAGCATGATATCTAATGCAGCATGATGCATAATAACTTAAACAGGATTTCTAAATGCACATAGAATCATAGCATTATGCACAATTTTAGGAATAGCATAGGTGACATATTTTTTATGGTTGTTCACCTAGAACAGGATCTCTACGTGTATAGCATGATGAGACGTGATTACATCTTATTTGTCCTAAGACAGTACTTCTAGTGAAATTTCAGAACATGGGCATAATCACGTAATAGCAACTTATCTTATTGTAATTATTTATCCTATAGGCAGGATATATAAGCGTGGAGATGTCGAATACACATAAATCCTAAGTAGCATGATATCTAATACATGGCATGGTGTACCTAAACATGGCTGCTATTGTGCATAGAGAAAATAAACCTAGAGGCATGATTTCTACCCTTAGTTATACTACAGCATGCATATCACCCATCCATTTTTCACTATCCGACCCCAGAGTTGTTTACAAATAATTATTACAGGCCATCGAATACGAATGACACAACTGAAATAGAAGGAAAATAAGAAGTTAACTATAGGCTCAAGTCTCCAAGCCCTAATTGCCAGGTATTATTTCACAACCTTCTCATAATCCGGGTGTGTTAGAGTTCCCTAAGGATTTCAAGGGCTCCCGGACAGTGCTCACACCCAGATTTCATAGCCAAACTAGAGTAAGTGCAGTGTGGAATGGCCAGCCTCTGTGTGTCAAAGTTCAGAGAGAACTCAAGGGTCCCAAGGCAATGCTCACACAGAAGGGGCAGAACCTAGACTTCTAAGAGTATATGTGAGAGTGCTTTTTATTTTTAAAAGGGTTTAAGTAGGAAAACAGTTTTGAGAAAGGGTAAGTGAGAAAAACAGTTTGAAGACGGAAACTTGGTTGGAATAAGATTTCAACATCACACAATGGACCAGGGATAGTCCAACAATGACAAACAGGGGTAATGGGATTTGAGGGACAAATACAGAGCATGTGAGGGCAAACATGTAGCAGGCAGACACACATATAGGCATGCAATCAGAAGCTCCTAAGGGTTCAGAGAATTAGGGGTACAGTAAAGTACTAGGTTAGATTAACACCAAAACAACTAAGACCATGATTAAACTAATGTACCAATCATAGGCATGGGGATTCACACAAGAAACAGAAACATGTTGGTCAATAGGCTTTGTGTGACATAACCAGCATCTTTGAGCTTCTCATACAGCTGGTCAATGGGCTTGGCTATGGCGGTGTATTTCTTTGGAGGGCGGCGATCAAAATTGGGACGAGGTCTAGGAAAGTTTTGGCGTGCAGGGGGTGATTGGTAATGGAATGGCTGGGAATTATAAGTGTGGTAGATAGGAATGGGTTGTGAATATCTGGGCGAAGCAGGTTGATATGTGGGTGGTGGAGCTTGGTAAGAAGGTGGTGGAGTTTGCTAATTTGGTGAGGGTGATTGATAATTCAGGGTTGGATGGTATGTGAGTGGAGATGTTGAATAGGTTTGCTATTTGAGTGGGGACTTGGCTCTTTGTGCAACCATTACGGCTCCCACGTCTATCTTTTTAGACACACCACCGGTCTGTAGAGCCTTGTTAGTGGCTTGCAAGGCTTCAAAATTTGTAACCATATCGCTTTTAATATCTTCCTCAATCCACTCACCCAATTTGATGATGTCAGAGAACTTGTGGCCTTCAACCGTCATTAACCGTTCATAATAATGCAGGTCCTGAGCCCGGACAAAGAACTTGTTCATCTGTTCTTCCTCTAGAGCAAGTCTAACTTTAGCGGCTTCGGACCTCCAGCGAGTATCATACTCGCGAAAGGTTTCTGTAGGTTTCTTATTCAAATTTTGAATGTAGAACACATCTGGTGCGTTCTTTGTGTTGGATCTAAACCTGTCCATAAAATCAGATGCCATGCTTACCCAGTTTGACCATTTCTTGGGGTCTTGGATGATGTACCAAGACAGTGCGTCTCCTTTCAAATTCCTCATGAACAGCTTCATGCGTATTCTTTCATCCTTCCCAACGCCAATCAATTTGTCGCAATAGGTCCTCAGATGGACTCTCAGATCACCAGTACCGTCAAACATTTTGAACTTTGGAGGTTTGTACCCCTCGGGCAGTTCGACATCAGGTTGGATACAAAGGTCTTCATAATCCAACCCTTCAATTCCCTTGGTTACTTCAACACCCTGGACTCGGCTGGTCAGTTTCCTAAGCTCCTCATCCAGGTTCCTAATAAGTAAATCCTTTTCATCAGACTCGGATGCCTATGGGATAGGCGGAGTGGAGTGGGTCACGGTTTTTCACATAGAAGGGATTGTTATAGGTGTGGAAATGGTCTTTTGTGGGGTTTTGAGGTTCTAGGATGAGTAGTGGAGTGTTATTTGATGTGTGGCAAGCATTGCACTCTGTCGGGAGAGTTTGGTTCTTTGGGGGAGTGGCGTGATGGTGAGGTACGGGATGATTTTTCTGTCTTGGGATACTTTGTGGAGGTGCAGGGTTTTGAGCATTTGGAAGGTTGACGTCGGGGACCTTGAGGGAAAATGACAAGTTGGCCAGATTTCGGACTTGATCGAGTTCTTCTTGAAACTTCAGCAATTTCTGTTCAAGTGGTGACATGTTCTCATGCAGGACTTGAATACCTCGGCCATCAGTGGACGCTACCCGTTCAATCATATTCTCCTTTCTGGTGTCGCTGGACTCTTCCATCTTACTTTTTCCTTTGTTTTTGCCCTTAGGAGGACTATGAGAGGGAGTAGGTGGAGGTCCCTTG
Source organism: Nicotiana paniculata (assembly GCA_005239505.1). Taxonomy (NCBI): domain Eukaryota; kingdom Viridiplantae; phylum Streptophyta; class Magnoliopsida; order Solanales; family Solanaceae; genus Nicotiana; species Nicotiana paniculata. The sequence goes on from ML340447.1 coordinate 82,454, forward strand.
GATCTGGTGCGATAGGCTGATGATGCCAGAATGCACGAACTAACCTTTGGGGAGGGGAGTAAGAAAAAGAAATAAAAACAAAAGGTAACCAAGTCAGTGAGGATTATGAAAAGAAATATTGCAGTACTTAAACACATAATGCTGAAATGTAAAGCGCGTCCTAAGTTGGGAACCTCTTTGTGCCCGAGGTAGGCCTAGCGACAAATTGATTTGGAGAACTTAAAATGCTAAATGCCTCATTTTATTGATAAGAAAAAAATAGTGAAATCCCATAACGATAGACGAAAAATAAAAGTTACTAATGGACGTTGGCCTTATTACATTGATAGAAAAATAAAGACACTCCTATCTACTTGGTCCCAGAAGGACCTTCCCCAGACTCGGAATTCTTGCTTTCCTTGTACAGGTTTCCCAGCTCGCGAAGTCCCAGCAGCAGGTAGGTTCTGGCTAGGTATCCTCCTGCAGCTCCCTCAGCCTTTTGACAATCTTCAACTCTTTTGATGAACTTTTCTTCTAGCTCGACTATACCTCATTCCAAGTATCCCAGCCTCCTGTTGGCGTTGATAGCCATGTCTTTCCATTCCTCGATCAGTTTTTTGTTGGACTCATGTATCTTGTAGTGGTCATCCTCACTTTCCCGGGTCCTTTTGCGCAGTTGGTTGTATTTGACTTGTGCCTCGGCCCTTTCATCTTTAACCTTGTGACCTCGGACGTACCCTGGCTTACTCTAACCACCTAGATCCTCTTCTAACCAACCAAGATAGAAAGGGGTACAACCGGCGTGATACCTGTCTGGCTCGATTGTGTCTTTCTCAAGTATAACCTTGTAGTGCCACAGGTGCTGAGCTTGTCACTTGTGAAGGCTGTCATTATTTTGAAAGTCAGATCGAAGATGGCTCATCTTCTCGACCCTAGGGATGACTTTCTTCCTTCCTGCTTGCCTCATAACTCGAAGAGGGACATAAAGGTATGTCCCCCTTAGACCAATCACTATCAGAAATGATGCGTCTCGGGATCGAATGATGAACTCATCCGTTGGAAACCATTCACACATCCATTGAACCTGTTCTTCAGTCAAGTTATCAAAAAGCTCAACCCATCCCTCAGCATTTCCAGGCTGAGCGAACATGCCAGGGATATAATTCATTTGCTTTGGGTGATGGAAAGCGATGTGGTCATCCCACATTCTGCGGTGAATGTCCTGTCGATATTCGCCTTTTTAGAGATTTTCCATGAGCCAGAGTTGAAGTAATGAATTGCAACCTTCGAAATGCTTTGCTCCTTGTTGACACCTTTATAAGGCCCGATATATGTCTGCAACGATCATGGGCACAATGCTGAAATCTTGCCCATTTACCCCTTCCATTATGGTCTTAGTTACCATGGCTAGCCTGGTATGGATCCTTTCCTTCTTCATCGGGAACACGATCAAACCCAAAAAGCAAACCATAAATATGAACACTCGGGGATGGACGTGTCCCAGAGAGGTGATAGAAAACTCGTCATGGTAGGTACGGTATGATTTGATGTAGCCATACCATTCGTACAAGTAGTCAAAAGGAATGTACGAATCCTCCAAAAATACCAATTCCGCGTCCTTTTTCAGACCCATCATTTTGCGGTTCTCAGGCATCAACAACCCTGGAGTTTCCCGTACTAGATTAGCCAGCCCTCATATATCTTCTATCAAAGGCTCCATTTCGATGTTCCCAAAAGCGGAACACGGACCTTTCACGATCCCAGAACAGGGTAGCAGTCTCTATTATCATTTTGTTAGGCTGGATTTCTAGGAGAGACGGTGTATTACCCAAGTGTTTCCTGGCGATAGCTTTGTCGCTAGAGTGTAGATCCCCCCACCAACTCAACAGTTTTGGGTGGATGTTGGAGACCATGGCATGGTGTACCTAAACATGGATGTTATTACTCATAGAGAAAATAAACCTAGAGGCATGGTTTCTACCCTTAACTATACTATAGCATGCATATCACCCATCTATTTTTCACTATCCGACCCCAGAGTTGTTTACAAATAATTATTACAGGACATTGAATATGAATTACACAACTGAAATAGAAGGAAAATAAGAAGTTAACTATAGGGAGCCTACAGAATAGGATCAAGTCTCCAAGCCCTCAATGCCAGGTATTATTTCACAACCTTCTCATAATCCGGGTGTGTCAGAGTTCCCTAAGGATCTCAAGGGCTCCCGGGCAGTGCTCACACCCAGATTTCATAGCCAAAATAGAGTAAGTGCAGTCTGGAATGGCTAGCTTCTATGTGTCAAAGTTCAGAGGGAACTCAAGGGTCCCAAGGCAATGCTCACACAGAAGGGGCAGAACCTAGACTTCTAAGAGTATATGTGAGAGTGCTTTTTATTTTTAAAAGGGTTTAAGTAGGAAAATAGTTTTGAGAAAGGGTAAGTGAGAAAAACAGTTTGAAGAGGGAAACTTGGTTGGAATAAGATTTCAACATCACACAAAGGACCAGGGATAGTCCAACAATCACAAACATGGGTAATGGGATTTGAGGGACAAATACAGAGCATGTGAGGGAAACATGTAGCAGGCAGACACACATATAGGCATGCAATCAGAAGCTCCTAAGGGTTCAGAGGATTAGGGGTACAGTAAAGTACTAGGTTATATTAACACCAAAACAACTAAGACCATGATTAAACTAATGTACCAGTCATAGGCATGGGGATTCACACAAGAAACAGAAACATGTTGGTCATTGACAAGTAAAGCATAAACTTAACAGGCAGAGGGGAGTTCAGGATCCTAGATACATGTTGAATAATAAGTAAAAGCAAATTATAAACATACTGAATTACAACATGTAATAGAAACATGTTGTTTTGAGAACTAAAATCTGAATTAGAACATATCAGTGAAGTGAAGAAAAGCAATAACACAAACAGGAAGCAGGAGATGCACAATAGTTAGCCTTGGCTTGCAGCCGGCTAACTTAGAATAACAGTAACTAGCACAGAAGAGAGAGTAGCGAGTTTTTTAATAGTGAGAGAGAGATTTGAACAGATCAAATCCTGTCTTTGGAAAATAAGAGGCATGGGTATATATAGCTTTGAAAACAGTAGTAAATAAGGTGCAGATCAAAGTCAGGAAGCAATTAAAGGAATCAGAATCAATCAGTTTAAGTACTTCCTCTAATTAAGGGGTTAACTTCCAAACGGTAATGTACATGTGACAAATAAGGAAAGATACCACATGGTTGGCATATAATACATAAGGAAATATTTCAAACTAATACAAGTATAGGGCAGGTAATTAAGCTAGGTACATAACATATTAAGTTAAGGAATGTCATAAGAATCAGCATAATCAACTACGAAAAATAAGGCAGGGAATGATGAAAATCAGCAAGAAACTCTCGAGTGAGGTTCAAATCTCAGGAAATTAGCACCAATTAGGGAAAGTATCATGTATGACTGGAATACCACACAAATAATTTCAGCATATAGAACAAGTAATTAGTCTAGTTCAGAAAATCTAATTAAGGAAAGGTCTATAAAAATCGATTAACAGTAGAATCAATCAAATAAGACAAGTGAATAACTCATGGGTCAAAATCAGTAATGTATTACCATAGGAGATCAGTGAAGGACACTAATCCTAGGGAATTAGGGACTCGAATAAGGACAACATCAGCTAAAGGAAATCAACACGAATCAAATAGATAATGGTCAAGAAATCTGAAACCCTAGTAATCATAGAGGGTAAAATCATACGAAATTAGGGATTCACATGAATTACAGAGTAAACATTGATGTAAGCGGGAAAAGCAAGAAAATCAAAGATATAGATGAACATAGGGTAAATTTTCAGAGAGTCATAAAGCTCATGAGACACAAGCACATAGGCAAACATATTATCAGAGACAAAATCAGGAACTCAAGGTTTAGGACTAAATATTAGGGTTTTGACACAACAACTCAGATAAAGAGAGAGACTTAAATAAATCGCTAAAACACAGTAGAAATCCTAGGATAACACTGAAGAATCATAGGAAAACCGTTTTAAAAAGAGGTTATGAAACCCTAGTTTGAAGATGAAGAATCATTTTACGGAAAACGGAACAACCTTTGAAAACACCAAAAATGACTCATAATATGCCAAGATCTGTTACAGATCTAAGAAAATCAGAGACTAGAAATTAGGGTTTCACAGAGAAAACCCAAAGAGAAGGAGAAACGGCTTAGACACCACTGGTTCTAGCCGAAAATAACAGAATCTTACTCGGACGGACATGGATGGCCGGAGAATGGCATGTGAGATCATGGGAGGTAAGTGAACCGCCTCTGGTTCCCTTGAAAATCGCAGGACAGCATCAATCTGGTGTAGGGGGAGCCATAGGCTGGGGGTGGTGGTGAGACCACCATGGTTACCGGCAAAGCAACGGCCGGAAAAGGGGCTAGGTTTAGCAGAGGGAGTCGAAGAGATCAGAGAGTTGTGAGAGATGAGAGAAGAGGACGACGGAGTGTAACGATAGAATGAGAGGGGGAAATGAGGGTTTGGGGTAGGTCGTTTAGGATTAATTAAGGAAAGGGGTAATCTGAGCCGTTGATCATTTTGATCAACGACTAGGATTTAAGAGGACCTGGGCCGGGTTAGGTAGAGGTTTGGGCTTGGGTCATTTTAATTGGGGTTTGGGCTGGTTTTAATAGGTTAGAATTGAAATGAAAAAATGGCTATTTGTTAAATACACCATAAAAATAGATAAATAATTTATAAAAATAGCCGATAATTATAAAAATAAAATTGATTCTTAATAAAATTAAATTAACATGATTAATTAGTATTTAAAATATAAAATGACTAATTATTGGGCCAAAATAGCATAAAACATATGATTAGGCTATTATTGTAAAGTTATTGCAATTATAGTCAAAGAGTGCCAATCTGGCTAATTGTGAAATAATTTGGTCTCAATAGGATTAAAAATAACATATTAAGTCAAGAAAATCATTTTTAATGCAATTTATAATTAATTATTAGAAATGAAAACACTGGATGAATTAAAATAAATTAATAAAAATATGGTAAAATTATAGAAAAATACCAGTTGTTATGGAAACCTGATTTTGAAGGTATATATGCAAGTTAAAAATAATGTGAAGAAAAATTGGGTATCAACAGCGGACAGCTCACACGCTATGGTATTAATATCCTCACAACCAGGCCTTCAACCTCACTAAGTCATGTACCAGCGCTAAGCACAGACAGGTCACGTGCCATAATATCGATACCTGGATCCGCACGGTCAGCTCACGTGCTACGCGGACAACTAACGCGCTTATGGTATCAATACCTGGACCCGCAAGGTCAGCTCACGTGCTACGCAGACAGCTCATGCACTATGGTATTAATATCCTCATAACCATGACCTCGGCCTCACTCAGTCATGTAACTCTCCAGCCTCACAATGCACCAAAAATAAGGGGACACATCACACATCAAGTATCACAATATATCAGCAAAATAATAGAGACTGAGGTAAACATGTAAAATAACTTCTATAACTGAGTACAAATAACGTGAGCATGAATAAAGCCTAAACATGATCTTTAACATGAAGGCAAACAAGTTCAACAACGAGTAAACACATAACCACAGATAATAGTTATTAGGCCCCACAGCCTCACCGGATGGACCAAGTCTCAATCCCTCGTGGTGCACCCCAACACGCCCATCACCTAGCGTGGGTATCACTACCAAACAATCACATGATATCAAACTCTCCGGGTTTATGCCCTCAAAGCTAGAGTTAAAACTGTTACTTACCTTAACCACGTAAAAATCCTACTTCGGGATGCCCTCGTCTCTGGACTCGGTCTCCAAAAGCTCCAAATCTAACCAAAATCATATACTACTATCAACATAGGCTAAAAAATCGAATTCCACAATAAAAACTACAAAATATACCAAAAATCCGGAATCCGCCAAAACCTGGCCCTCGGGCCCATGTCTCGGAGCCAGTCAAAACTGGCAGAATAATAAATCTCATCCTCTCCCGAGTCTAACCATATAAAATTCGTCAAAATCGGACTTTGTTTGGTCCCTCAAATCCTCAACTAAAACTCTCCAAAACTCGAGCCCTAACTCCCTCAATTTTACTTCGAAATCATCAATCAAAACCCAGAAATAAAGATGGATTCATGAAATATAATCAAAATCGAGTAGAGAACACTTACCCCAATCCCTATGGTGAAAATCGCCTCCAAAATCGCCAAAATCCGAGCTCCCCAACTCAAAATATGACCGAATGAACAAACTCTTATTTTATATATTTTTCTGCCAGTTATTCTACCTCGTTTCTCGTTCCAAACAATCTCTAAACTCTCTTTTTATACCTCAAATGGATTCCTTGTGAAATTCTAGTCAAGTTAGACTTTTGAATCACTCAATTTGTTCTTAGAATGAATGATATAAGTAGGTTTCAATATTTGTAAATAGTGTATATTTTTAAATACTCTGTCATTGGAAATTTCGTAATTAATCTGAAAAATCTAGCAACCTAATTCTTAGTAAAATGACCATAAAATTCTAATACGATGTCCCAATTCGATGATTATTTTTGCTAAGGGTCCGTAATTACGATACGGATCTAATGCTCCAATCAAAAAATAAATCGGAGCTCATTTGTTCAATATGATATCAATTATGCTTGAAAAAACGACGTCGAAACATAAGAAAAACGAGCACAACGCAGCCCAAACCTATCTGAAACTTACCCGTGCCCTTGGGACCTCTACCAATAATTCCAAAAAGTCATATATCATCACCCGAACCTAGTCGAACCTCCGGAACACCCAAAACAACACCTAAACACCAAATCAACCTCTGATTCAAGCCTAAGAACTTCTAAACTTCCAAAATTCGTCAACGACGCCGAAACCTATCGAACCACGTTCGAATGACCTCAAATTTTGCACACTCGTCACAAGTGACACTACAAACCTACTCCAAATTTTGCAATTCCATTCCAACCCCGATACCTAATTTTCCACTATCGACCAAAATCGCCAAATTTCCAACTTTCGCCAATTCAAGCCTAATTCTACCACGGACCTCCAAATTACATTCCGGACACACTCCTAAGTCCAAACCACCCAACGAAGCTAACCGCATCATAAAAATCCTAATCCGAATTTTTTTTACTAAAAAGTCAAAAACTTGGTCAAACCTTTTCAATTTTAGTCATAACACATCATACGGAGCTACTCATGCCCTTAAACAACCGAGCGAAGTGAAATTTCTTAAAATGACCGGTTGGGTCGTTACATCCTCCCCCACTTAAACATATGTTCATCCTCGAACGAGTCTAAAACACACCTGAAATCACATGATATTCCACATAATTCAAACACTCACAACGATGATTTCTAATCATAGCAGCTGCCCAAAACAACCAAACGCTTGTAATAAACCTCTTATCAAACAGAGCCTCAAGTCCTCCAAACTGGCCCAACATCAACACACAGGAATCCCATCTCGCACCTCATCCATGGAATCACAAGTCGTCGATGCACAACTGATATCGGGTGCTCATGTGCATATACGAATGCGTGGAAGGAATTCAAAGAGTTATGTTTTCAGTTGAATAAATACCGCATGATAAGAATTCAAGAATGTGAAGTTTTCCTAAAGGTTTTGCAGCCTCTCGAAGATAATTACAAACGTCTCCGTATCCACAAGACTCTAATAAACCCGCTCATGACTCATGAGACCTATGTAACCTAGACTCTGATACCAACTTGTTACGACCCAAAATCTAACCATGGTCGTGATGGTGCCTATCATGTTAAAAGGCAAGCCTATTTCCCAAATTTTACTACTAAATCGATTATATGAAATTAATAAAACATTTACAACATTTAAAATTTCACAAACTAAATCAAATCTAAATATAATTATAGAAAATACGAAAACGAGCCCCAAACATCGGGGTGTCACTAAGTCACGAGCGTCTAAAACTATGAACTAATATATATAAATTATCTAACTATCCAAAAGAAGAAATGACAAAAGGAGTAACAAGGTCTTGGGCTAGCAGCTACCTTGCAATCTCCACAGATAGCCGGCCTGAACTCAATGATCGCCGCACTCAAACTCACTTGGATCTGCACATAAAGTGCAGGGTGTAGTATGAGTACAACCGACTCAATAGTAATAGAAATAACTAAGTAATTGAGCAGTAGTGACGAGCTAAGTAAAAACTTTCAATTATTTCATTATCACAATTTAAAATAAAAAGAAACAAACAGGTAAATTCCATAAAAAAAATCAATAAGTGCTACAAAGAAATTAACAGGTAAAATGCAGCAACAACAAAAGTAAATGAAACCTCACAGCAATGTAACTCCATCACTCAGCACTCGCACTCAACACTCAATACACTCAACACTATGTGCTCACTAGGGGTGTGTACAGACTTCGGAGGGGCTCCCAAAGCCCAAGTGCTAAGCACGGACAGCTCACGTGCCATAATATCAATACTTAGGTCCGCACGGTCAGCTCACGTGCTACGCGGACTAACTCACGCGCTATGGTATCAATACTTGGACCCGCACGGTCAGCTCACGTGCTACGCAGACAGCTCACGCGCTACGGTATTAATATCCTCACAGCCATGCCCTCGGCCTCACTAAGTCATGTACTAGCGCTAAGTACGGACAGCTCACGTGTCATAATATTAATTCCTGGATCCGCACGGTCAGCTCATGTGCTACGCGGACAACTCACGGGCTATGGTATCAATACCTCGACCCGCAGGGTCAGCTCACGTGCTATGCGGATAGCTCACGCGCTATGGTATTAATATCCTCACAACCAGGCCCTCGGCCTCCCTCAGTCATGTACCTCTCCAGCCTCACAATGCACCACAAATAAGGGGACACAGCCCTCATCAAGTATCACAACATACCAACAAAATAATAGATATTGAGGTAAACATGTACAATAATTTCTATAACTGAGTACAAATAACGTGAGCATGAATAAATCCTAAACATGATCTCTAACATGAAGGCAAACAAGTTCAACAACAAGTAAACACATAACCACAAATAATAGTTATTAGGCCTCACAGCCTCACGGGATGGACAAAGTCTCAATTCCACGCAGTGCACACCCACACGCCCGTCACCTAGCGTGGGTATCACTACCAAACAATCACATGATATCAAACTCTCCGGGTTTATACCCTCAAAGCCAGAGTTAAAACTGTTACTTATCTTAACCGCGTAAAAATCCTAATCCGGGATGCCCTCGTCTCTGGACTCGGTCTCCAAAATCTCCAAACCTAACCAAAATAAGAATACTATTATCAACATAAGCCAAAGAATCAAATTCCACAATAAAAACTACAAAATATGCCAAAAATCTGAAATCGACCAAAACCCAACCCCCGGGCCCACATCTCAGAACCAGTCAAAATTGGCAGAATAATAAACCTCTTCCTCGCCCGAGTCTAACCATATAAAATTCATCAAAATCAGACTCCATTTGATCCCTCAAACTCTCCAAAACTCAAGCCCTAACATCCTCAATTTCACTTTGAAATCATCAATCAAATCTCAAAAACGAAGATGGATCCATGAAACATAATCAAAATCGAGTATAGAACCCTTACCCCAATCCCTATGGTAAAACTCACCTCCAAAATCTCCCAAATCCGAGCTCTCCAACTCAAAATATGACCGAATGAACAAACCCTTGTTTTATATATTTTTCTCCCAGCTATTCTGTCTCGTTTCACATGCCAAACGATCCTGAAACTCGCTTCTTATTCCTCCAATGAATTCCTTGTGAAATTATAGTCAAGTTAGACTTTTGAATCACTCAATTTAACCTTATAATGAAGTAGATATGTTGGTTTCAATATTTGCATATAGTGCAGATTTTTAAATACGTCGTCAGTGGCGATTTCGTAATTAATCTGGCTACCTAATTCTTAGTAAAATGACCATAAAATCCTCATATAATGTCCAAATTCGATGATTCTTTTTTCTATTGGAACGTAATTACGATGCGGATCTAATGCTTCAATCAAAACAGAAATCAGAGCTCATGTGTTCAATATGATATCATTTTTGCTTGAAGAAACGGCGTCGAAACATAAGAAAAACGAGCACAACGCAGCCCAAACACATCTGAAACTCACCCGTGGCCCTCGGGACCTCAACCAATAATTCCAACAAGTCATATATCATTACCCAAACCTAGTCGAACCTCCAGAACACCCAAAACAACACCAAAACACCAAATCAACCTCGGATTCAAGCCTAAGAACTTCTAAACTTCCAAAATTCGCCAACAACGCCGAAACCTACCGAACCACGTCCGAATGACCTCAAATTTTGCACACCCGTCACAAATGTCACTAAGAACCTACTCCAACTTTCGGAATTCCATGCCGTCCCTGATACCTAATTTTCCACTATCGACCAAAATCACCAAATTTCTAACTTTCACCAATTCAAGCCTAATTCTACCACGGACCTCCAAATTATATTCCGGACACACTCCTAAGTCTAAAATCACCCAAAGAAGCTAAGCACATCATAAAAAACCAAATTCGAATTTGTTTACTAAAAAGTCAAAAACTTGGTCAAACCTTTAAAATTTAGAGCTTCTAGCTGAGACCATTCTCCCAAATAAATTCTGGATAACCTGAAATACCAAAACCGACGATTCACATAAGTCATAACACATCATACCGAGCTACTCATTCCCTTAAAAAACCGAGTGAAGTGAAATTTCTCAAAACGACCGGTTGGGTCGTTACATCCTCCCCCACTTAAACATATGTCCGTCCTCGAACGAGTCTAAAACATACCTGAAATCACATGATATACCACATAATTCAAACACTCGAAATGATGATTTCTAATCATAGCAGCTGCCCAAAACAACCAAACGCTTGTAATAAACCTCTTATCAAACAGAGCCTCAAGTCCTCCAAACTGGCCCAACGTCAACACACAGGAATCACATCTTGCACCTCATCCATGGAATCACAAGCCGCCGATGCACAAATAATATCGGGTGCTCATGTGCACATACGAATGCGTGAGAGTTACGTTTCCAGTTGAATAAATACCTCATGATAAGAATTCAAGAATGTGAAGTTTTCCTAAAGGTTCTGCAACCTCTCAAAGATAATTACAGACGTCTCCTTATCCACAAGACTCTACTAAACCCGCTCATGACTCGTGATACCTATGTAACCTAGACTCTGATACCAACTTGTCACGACCCAAAATCTAACTATGGTCGTGATGGTGCCTATCATGTTACAAAGCAAGCCTATTTCCCAAATGTTTACTACTAAATCGATTATATGAAATTAATAAAACATTTCCAACATTTAAAATTTCACAAACTAAATCAACTCTAAATATAATTATAGAAAATACGAAAACGAGTCCCAAACATCGGGGTGTCACTAAGTCACGAGCGTCTAAAACTATGAACTAAGATATATAAACTATCTAGCTGTCCAAAAGAAGAAATGACAAAAGGAGTAACAAGGTCCTGCGCTAGCAGCTACCTTGCAATCTCCACAGATAATTACAGACGTCTCCGTATCCACAAGACTCTACTAAACCCGCTCATGACTCGTGATACCTATGTAACCTAGAATCTGATACCAACTTGTCACGACCCAAAATCTAACCATGGTCGTGATGGTGCCTATCATGTTACAAAGCAAGCCTATTTCCCAAATTTTTACTACTAAATCGATTATATGAAATTAATAAAACATTTCCAATATTTAAAATTTCACAAACTAAATCAACTCTAAATATAATTATAGAAAATACGAAAACGAGTCCCAAACATCGAGGTGTCACTAAGTCACGTGCGTCTAAAACCATGAACTAAGATATATAAACTATCTAACTGTCTAAAAGGAGTAACAAGGTCCTGCGCTAGCAGCTACCTTGCAATCTCCACAGATAGCCGGCCTGAACTCAATGATCGCCGCGCTCTAACTCACTTGGATCTGCACATAAAGTGCAGGCTGTAGTATGAGTACAACCGACTCAATAGTAACAGAAATAACTAAGAAATTGAGCACTAGTGACGAGCTAAGTAAAAAATTTCAATTATTTCATTATCACAATTTAAAATAAACAGAAATAAACAGGTCAATTCCATAAAAAATCAATAAGTGCTACAAAGAAATTAACAGGTAAAATGCAGCAACAACAAAAGTAAATGCAACCTCACAGCAATGTAACTCCATCACTTAGCACTCGCACTCAACACTCAATACACTCAACACTTTGCGCTCACTAGGGGTGTGTACAGACTTCGGAGGGGCTCCCAAAGCCCAAGCGCTAAGCACGGACAGCTCACGTGCCATAATATCAATACTTAGGTCCGCACGGTCAGCTCACGTGCTACGTGGACTAACTCTCGCGCTATGGTATCAATACTTGAACCCGCACGGTCAGCTCACGTGCTACGCGGACAGCTCACGCGCTATGGTATTAATATCCTCACAACCAGGCCCTCGGCCTCACTAAGTCATGTACCAGCGCTAAGCACGGACAACTCACATGCCATAATAATAATTCCTGGATCCGCACGGTCAGCTCATGTGCTACGCGGACAACTCACGCGCTATGGTATCAATACCTGGACCCGCAGGGTCAGCTCACGTGCTACGCGGACAGCTCACGCGCTATGGTATTAATATCCTCACAACTAGGCCCTCGGCCTCACTCAGTCATGTACCTCTCCAGCCTCACAATGCACCACAAATAAGAGGACACATCCCATATCAAGTATCACAACATACCAGCAAAATAATAGAGATTGAGATAAACATGTACAATAATTTCTATAACTGAGTACAAATAACGTGAGCATGAATAAATCCTAAATATAATCTCTAACATGAAGGCAAACAAGTTGAACAACAAGTAAACACATAACCACAAATAATAGTTATTAGGCCTCACAGCCTCACGGGATGTACCAAGTCTCAATCCCACGCGATGCACACTCACACGACCGGCACCTAGCGTGGGTATCACCACCAAACAATCACATGATATCAAACTCTCCGGGTTTATACCCTCAAAGCTAGAGTTTAAACGGTTACTTACATTAACCGCGTAAAAATCCTAATTCGGGATGCCCTCGTCTCTGGACTCGGTCTCAAAAATCTCCAAACCTAACCAAAATCAGAATACTATTATCAACATAGGCTAAAGAATCGAATTCCACAATAAAAACTACAAAATATGCAAAAAATCTGAAATCGACCAAAATCCGACCCCTGGGCCCACATCTCAAAACCAGTCAAAATTAGCAAAATAATAAACCTCGTCCTCTCTGAGTCTAACCATATCAAATTCATCAAAATCGGACTCCGTTTGATCCCTCAAATACTCACCTCAAACTCTCCAAAACTCAAGCCCTAACACCCTCAATTTCACTTTGAAATCATCAATCAAATCCCAAAAACGAAGATGGATTCATGAAATATAATCAAAATTGAGTATAGAACCCTTACCCCAATCCCTATGGTAAAAATAACCTCCAAAGTCGCCTAAATCCGAGCTCTCCAACTCAAAATATAACCGAATGAATAAACCCTTGTTTTATATATTTTTCTCCCAGCTATTCTGCATCGTTTCACATGCCAAACGATCCCGAAACTCGCTTTTTATTCCTCCAATGAATTCCTTAGTCAAGTTAGACTTTTGAATCACTCAATTTGACCTTATAATGAAGGAGATATGTAGGTTTCAATATTTGCATATAGTGCAGATTTTTAAATACGTTGTCAGTGACAATTTCGTAATTAATCTGGCAACCTAATTCTTAGTAAAATGACCATAAAATCCTCATACAATGTCCAAATTCGATGATTCTTTTTGCTATGGGTCCGTAATTATGATGCGGATTTTATCATTACCCGAACCTACTTGAACCTCCATAACACCCAAAACAACACCAAAACACCAAATCAACCTCGGATTCAAGCCTAAGAATTTCTAAACTTCCAAAATTCACCAACAACGCTGAAACCTACCGAACTACATCCGAATGACCTCAAATTTTGCATACACGTCAGAAATGAAACTACAAACCTATTACAACTTTTGAAATTCCATTCCGACCCCGATCAAAATCGCCAAATTTCTAACTTTCGCCAATTCAAGCCTAATTATACCACGGACCTCCAAATTATATTTCGTACAGACTCCTAAGTCTAAAATCACCCAACGAAGCTAACCACATCATAAGAATCCAAATTCGAATTCGTTTACTAAAAAGTCAAAAACTTGGTCAAACCTTTCAAATTTAGAGCTTCTAGCTGAGACCATTCTCCTAAATCAATTTCGGATAACCTGAAATACCAAAATCAATGATTCTCATAAGTCATGACACATCATACGGAGCTATTCATGCCCTTAAACAACCGAGCAAAGTGAAATTTCTCAAAACGACCGGTCGGTTCGTTACAAATAATTAAAGAAACAATGACTCACTTCATAATATATAAAAATCATTCAATACATAAGCAAAACAAGATATTTAAACCACACTTTAAATATGAATATTCCCATAAACAAGATTCAGGTGTTGGAAAAAAATACTACACACTTAAATATTCAATACAAAGCAAGAAAAATGAAGAAATGAGCATAAATGAGTAAGAAATTCTCAACCAAAAGCTTCAAATCTTCAAGACCCAATTGTGTGTCTCTAGTCTAAGAACTTAAAAACAATCCAAAGATATTTTACAAATGAGCTAGGTCGGGTATTAAATGGCTTGGGGTCAAAAAATGTGAAATTACAGATTACCTAGAATTGAAGCGCGATTTTCACATTTGCGAAACTGGCTTTCCTATTGACCATCGCATTTGCGATAAAGACTTCGCATTTGCGAAGTTTGACTGTCTGGTTTGACTTCGCATTTGTGAAGCCCCTTTTCGCATTTGCGAACCTTGCTTGACTGGGTTGACTTTGAATTTATCGTGTCCTTTTTCACATTTGCAAACACTATTTTCTTCGCATTTTTCACTTCTATGTCGCAATTGCGACATCTGAGGCCATTTTACAGATTTTCTTCTTTTCAACTTCTTTTTGACTCATTTTCACTTGATTTCTTCATGATCACTTCTAAATCACATAAAACCTATAAAATATTAGTAAACGACATTAAACGCATGATTTTATCACTCAAACATAGCAAAAATCTAAGCTTAAAGACAAGATAAGTTGGTAAAATACCAACTTATCAATCCTTAACATAAATTGTACAGGGGAAACATAATTCTTAGAAAGTTAGATTTTAACATTATGGACACAACTACATATCTATTCAAACAAATGAGGATACTTCTTCTTCATCTCTTGGTGGCCTCTTCGACCTGTTGGTTTCGCCATAACACTTTCATGGAGGTAATCTCTTTGTTTCTCAGCGTCCGGACTTGCCTATCAAGAATGGCAACTAGAATCTATTCATATGTCAATTCTTCATTAAACTCTATAGTCTCAACTGGAACAATAAGCGACGGATCTCCAACCACCTTCTTCAACGTGGATACATGAAACACCAGGTGCACTAAAGACATCTTTGGAGGTCGTTCAAGCCTGTAAGCCACCTTACCAATCCTCTGAATGATTTTGTACGGTCCGATATACCTCAGACTCAATTTTCCTTTCTTACAAAACTGCGTTTCACCTTTCACGGTAGAAACCTTCAAGAATACCCAATAATTCTCTTGGAACTCTAAATCCCTACGACGTACACCAAAATAGGACTTCTAACGACTCTGGGAAATTTTCAACCTTTCCTTAATGATCTTAACCTTCTCCATAGCGTAAGAGGTCTGGCCCTATTAACTCCGCTTCCCCAATCTTGAACCACCCAATGGGAGATCTACATTTGCTGCCATATAGAGCCTCGAACGGTACCATCTGAATGCTAGCATGATAACTGTTACTGTAGGAAAATTCTATGAGTGGCAAATGATGATCCCAGCTACCCTTGAAGTCAAGAACAAAGCACACAACATATCCTTAAGCGTCTGAATGGTCCACTTTGCTTGCCTGTCGGTCTGTGGATGAAAAGATGTACTAAGATTCACCTGGGTACCCAATCCTTGCTGAAATTTCTTCCAAAAATCAGCTATGAATTGTGCCCCTCGATCGAAGATAATAGAAACTGTAGTGCCATCCAACCTGACTATTTCCTTAATATACAACTGAGCTTACTGTTTTGCTGTGTCGATAGCCTTAATAGGTAAGAAGTGTGATGATTTCATGAGTCGATCCACAATCACCCAAATTGAGTCAAACTTTCGAGGAGTGCAAGACAGTCCTACCACAAAGCCTGTATTGATCATCTTATATTTCCACATCGAAATTTCTATGTTCTGTGCCAACCCACCGGGCCTTTGATGTCCGGCCTTCACTTGCTGACAATTTGGACATCTTGCCACAAATTTCGCTACATTCCTCTTCATATCATTCCACCAGTATACTTCCTTAAGATCATGGTACATCTTCGTAGAGCCTGGGTTCACAGATACCTAGAAGTGAGAGCCTCAGTCATGATTCTTTCCTGGAGACCATCCACATTTGGAACTTGTTACCTTAGCGTACCATCATCCATGCCAAGAGAAAAGGCCATAGTCTTATGTTTATGTATACCCTCTTTAAATTTTACCAACAATAGATCGTCGTATTGCTTCTCCTTGACTTCCACAACAAGCGATGATTCAGCCTTATTTTGCACAAGTACCCCTGAGTCCGCAAGGAGAATTCCCAAACTAGCCAACTGATGAACCTCCTTGGCCAACCACCTTTGATATGCCTCCAAGGGAGCCAAACTACCCATCGATATCCGGCTAATAGCATCCCCCACAACATTAGCCTTTCCCGGATGATAGAGAATATCGATGTCGTAGTCCTTGAGTAACTCAAGCAATCTTCGGTGCCTCATATTCAATTCCTTCAGTTTGAAAATATATTGAAAGCTCCTATGGTCCGTGAATATATCCACATAGACTCCATACAAATAATAATGCCAAATCTTCAATGAGAAAACCATTGGTGCAAGCTCTAAGTCATGTGTTGGATAATTATTCTCACGATTCTTGAGTTTCCTAGAAGCATAAGCAATCACC
The DNA here is from genome assembly GCA_005239505.1 of Nicotiana paniculata. NCBI lineage: Eukaryota > Viridiplantae > Streptophyta > Magnoliopsida > Solanales > Solanaceae > Nicotiana > Nicotiana paniculata. Next base: position 99,631 of record ML340447.1, read on the forward strand.
TTGCCATGTTGCATGAATACACACCCTAATTCGATTCTCAAAGCATCACAATATACTACAAACCCATTCGTACCCTCTGGTAAGGTCTACACCGTTGTCGTAGTCAATCTTGATTTCAACTCTTGGAAGCTTATTTCACAAGCATCTGACCATTGAAACTTAACTACCTTCTGCGTCAATTTAGTCAACAAAGAGGTAAGAGTAGAGAACCCCTCCACAAACTTTTTGTAATACCCAGCTAAGACCAAGAAACTACAAATCTCTGTTGGAGTTGTAGGCCTCGGCCAATTCTTCACAGCTGCGATCTTCTATGAATCAACCTTAGTTCCTTCTCTGGAGACGACATGACCCAAGAATTTGAAAAATTCTAGCTAAAATTCATACTTCGAAACTTCGCATACAACTTGTGTTGATATTGAGTCTACAGAACTGTCCTGAGATGATCGGCATGGTCCTCTCGACTTCGTGAATATACCAGAATATTGTCAATGAACACTATCACAAAGGAGTCAAGGAAAGGCTTGAAGACTCGATTCATAAGATCCATGAAAGTTGTCGGGGCATTTGTTAGCCCAAAGAGAATTACTAGAAATTCGAAGTGCCCATATCGGGTCCTGAAAGCTATTTTAGGTATATCCTACTCCCTGATCTTCAATTGGTGATACCCGGATCTTAAATCAATTTTGGAGAAGTACTTAGCACCCTGCGATTGGTCGAACAAGCCATCTATCCTTGACAGCGGGTACTTATTATTGATCGTGACCTTGTTGAGCTGTCGATAGTCAATACACATTCTCAATGACCTATCCTTCTTCCTTACAAAGAGGATCGGTGAGCCCTAAGGGGACACACTCGGCCGGATGAAACCCTTCTCTAACAAATCCTTCAATGTTCCTTTAGATCCTTCAATTCTGTTGGTGCCATTCTGTAAGGTGGAATAGATATAGGATGCGTGTCTGGCATCACATGAATCCTAAAATCAATCTCCCTGTCTGGTGGGATCCCAGGGAGCTCATTCAAAAATATTTCCGGAAATTCATTTACAACTGATACAGACTCAAGTGTAGGTGATTCATCATCGGTGTCAGTATCCCAGACCAAATGTTAAATACACCCCTTGTTGATCATCTTCGTGGCCTTAAGGTAAGAAATAAACCTACCACTCGGCACCACATGATCCCCCTTCCATTCGATAACTGCCTCATTCAGAAATTCAAACCTAACGGATCTGGTTCGGCAATCAAGCTTGGAAAACCATGAATTAAGCCAGTCCATCCCCATTATTACATCAAAATCAACCATCCACAAGTCAATGAGATAGGCCATAGTATCCCGACCACGCACCGTGACAACACAACCCCTATAAACTCGCACGGCCACCATAATAGACTCACCAACCGGAGTAGATACAGAGAACGTCATGAAGTTGTTTTGGTTTTATCCCAAATTACTTATCAACATAAGGAGTAACATAGGACAAAGTGGAACCAGGATCAATAAGTGCATGCACATCACGAGATTGGACAGTCAATATACCTGTGACAACAGTTGGAGAAGCCTCTGAACTCTAGCGACCCCTCATAGCATAGAAACAGTTGGTCCCTCTCGAACTTTGTGCACCACCCCTAGCTGTACCACACCCTACGGGGTGCTGGAGTGCCTCGAGCTGGAGGAGATGATGTGGATGTAGTGGCTGCAAAATTGGTTGGGTATGTCGTACCCCTGCCCACACTCTGGCAGGATGAACGAAAATCCCTCTGAATGTGACCCCTCATACCGCACTTGTAGAATATGGTTTGGTCCATGAAGCAGGCCCCAAAATACATCTTCCCACACCTAGGGCATGGGGGCCTCTGTTGTTGCTAGAATCTCCCTCTAGACCGACTCTGCTGGTAGGATCCCCTGTTGCCCTGGCTGGGCCTGAAACAACTCCACTACTATTGACGGGGGCCTGATGGCGGTGAACTAACTGAAGACTGACAAAGGAATAGGATGGCCCTAACAACCCTCCCCTGAATGTTGTCCTATCACCACCACCACTAGAAGAACCACCAAAGTTGCCCACAAATCGGGCCTTGTTGCTACCCTCTCGCTCCATTTTGTTCTTCAACTTGCGGGTCCTCTATCTTCCCATAGTTCATATCAAAATTCAAGGAAGTTGTGGCAGCCTCATTAATAAACAAGGGGTTGAGGCCCTACAAAAACCCGCGCACTCTTGCCTCCATAGTGAGCAATATGTAGATGGAATACTTGTACAGGCGCGCGAACCTCATATGGTACTCCAAACACTCATGCTACACTGATTTAGGCTCTCAAACTCAACGGCACAGTCTGCCTTAGTCTCGGCAAACAAGAAATTGTCAATGAAGGCGTCGGAAAATTCACTCCACCTAGCTGGAGGGCTTCCCTCCTCACGGGAGTCCTCCCACATCTCAAACCAAGAATAGGCCACCCTTTTTAAGCGGTAGGAGTCCAACTCCACTCGCTCTGTCTCAGTAGAATGCATTACTCGGAGGGTCTTTTGCATCTCATCAATAAAGTCCTGGCAGTCCTGATCCTGATCAGTACCTGTGAACACTGGAGGATCCAGCTGAAGAAACCTATTCACCCTTGAATTAGCAGAATCCCCTTGCTGGCTGGAAAAAGCAGGTGCAACATTCGACCTCTGGACTTGGGAAGCCACTATCTGAGCCCACATCTATATGGCTCCCCTAAGATTCCCATCAGGAACACTGGAACCAAAATTTAGGGATGGAGGTGGAATAGCAGCACCCTCAGTAGGAGTAGGCATTGGTGCAGTCGGAACAGGAGTATTAGAATCAGGCGGTGTAGTAGCTGGGGAAACATCCTCACCCCTCGGGTGCTCACCCGCATCAAAGAAGGGTATTATTCCTAAGTGTCCAAGTAGACTCTTAATTATAGATGTGGTCAACAACACACCGATAAGAAGGACTCTACTAGACACGGCTTCAAGACATCCTAGGACACCTTAACCGAGATAATCGGGCCAAGCAAGCCTGTACAATTCCTTCTACCCAGACTCACCCATGAATAAAGAGAAGGTATATTTCATTAATTAGACAATGATAAGGTTACATGAACAATCCAAATTTCATTAGCATTAGAACTTCATTCAACATCTCCCAAAATATTACATTACACATTCATAGTTTAGAAGTGGAAACATATGATAAAAATATGACATTTCTAATTTGACTTCTCAAAACAAAGGTACCACCCACGCTATGTATATGGAGCCTCTAATAGATACAAAAGAGTAGCATGATGGTGCCAGCAACAATGCTCCGGAAACAATATACATAGAGGACTAGAGATACTAGACCCCAAAATGAAATGAGGCTCACAAAGTCAGCTGAGGAGAGGGTGTGTTGCTATCACCGATCATACCACCTGCGATGGAACCATCTGCATCCATTAAAGATGCAGCGCCCCGGCAAAAGGAGGCTTTAGTACATATGGAATAGTACTAGTATGTAAAACTAAACACACTCTCCATAGAACGAGTAATAGTAAAAGGAGGAGGAAACATGAAATCAATAAGAGCCTCAAACAGTATTAAGGTGTCAAGTTGGGAGAAAAGTAAATTTCAAGTAAGTTTCGACATACCATCGTGCTTTTAGCACAGATTCCGATCTCAGCCCGATCGGCTAAGCCATCTCACCCCGGGATATCCAATCACAAAATGACTATGTGTGCGGCATGGAGTCCGATCTCAGCTCAATCGGCTAAGCCGTCTCACCATAATGTCATGTGGGTCGATATCACATCACACCCTGCTAGAAATAATCTCATCCCATTTAAGGTGAAATATCTCAAAACATCAATCTCATCCCATATAAGGGAAATAATCTTGTCACAGCAACACGGGGATCTACCCCTCAATCACTCCTACACCGGTACGTGTAGTTTTGGGGTAAGGTTATTTCGACCTAACCTTCCTCGGTGACTAAACGATACTCCCAAAGAATTTATTAGTCAAAGGATTGACAACTCATTTCATAACCTTTCACATATCTTTCCATTTCATCAGCACTAGTGGCCACAATTGTAAAATCATTCTCGGCACGTCGGCCGTATTTCATATTTCATACTCACCCCTAATACTTTCAGGCATTACCAAGGATTATCATCAATAAGAGAATTTCAAATCAAGACCTTAAGTACACATATGAGCAAACAAGAGTCTTAAGCACATTGAGTTTCTCTACCACGATTAGGCATACTAGCTTGCAATTGAAACATAGTTTTTAAATCAAAACACCTTTGATACATTGATCATACTATATTACATTCTCTGAAGGAATCATGATATGATAGAAACATTTGGAACACATTTTGGGTACACACATCTTTCAACAAAACACTTATTTTACGATAATCAACTCTATTAGGAAGGACTCGGAAAATAAAACATAAGAAATTAAGCCAAACATAATCGCAACTTACAAGGACATCAAGGAAATCGATTCTACAAGAGGAGTTTAGATAACATACCTCGCTTGAGCTTCCTTAAATTACTACAATGTTCGGAAAATCCTAGCGACTTCAATCTCTTAGATGAAGGCCTTGTGAGTTATCCTTGTGAATTCTTCAAGACTTGAGCAAAGATTGATGAACAAATAGCTTAGGAATTCTTCTTCTCACTCTAGACCATTTTCCTCTCTCTAAAATATCAGTTTGAACCTTCTAAAATGAACCCTAAGGTTGTGTTATAAAAATGGGGTCGGGTTTTAAAGCTAGAAAATAGTCCCTCTAACCTCAACTCTCAGTCGCAGAGTGCACCGCATATCAGGTCTGCGGCCTGCAAAATGGTCTTCAAAAAGGGTCCCAAGAAAAAGGTTGGTATGGTCCAGTATGCGGCCCGCGTATCAATTGTGTAGCCGTAGAATGGACCGCAGAATCTCCCTCCGAAAATCTTCATGCTAGTTCTACAACAGATGTGCAGTCTGCAGATAAGTTCTGCGGTAGCATAATGAACTACAGAAACGCCCTGTTATGCAATAATTTTTCTTTAACTCCCCAACGCTTTGCTCAACCCAAAAGTTCGTACCTCAAATACATTAGCCTACCTTGGCACCACGAAACCCCGAATTTTAGGTGAAATACGAGGCCTTAGATTTCTACTGCTCACAGAGTTTGCCTACAACAACAACTATTAGTCGAGCATCTATATAGCTCTTTACGAGGCCTTATATGGGAGGCGATGTCATTCTCCAATTGGATGGTTTGAGCCTAGGGAGGTTGGGTTATTAGGCACTAACTTGGTTTCTGATGCTTTAGAGAAGGTAAAATTGATTCAGGAGCGGCTTTGTGCAGCGCAGTTGATAAGTGGGAATTTTGACTACTTAGTAGCCCCTTTTAGCTTTGGTTTTAGTCCAAAAGCGTTTAATTGTGTTCCCGAAAACTGATGAAATGTGCTTAATTGCACTAATATTGGAAGATGAACTCTCGAGATGAAATCCAACTCAAAAAAGAGTAATTTGGACTCAAGGACATAAAAGGCACTGAAGCTCAAAAGTGCGGCCCGGAGAATATCATCTGCGGTCGCAGATGATAAAGGAAAAGCCTGCAGAGTTTGGTGCAAAGTGCGGTTCGCACATGAATTGTGCGGCCGCAAAAGCTGGGCAAGGAGAAAAGTTATATGCATTATAAGTCCATCAAAAGTGCGGACCGCACACAAATAGTACGGCTGCAGAAGAAGAGCTACGCGGCCACAGGTGTAAAAGCGCGGACCGCAGAAGATCAAGTGCGGCCGCACATATAAAAGTGCGGACCGCAGAAAGAGTGCCTTGCAGCTGCAGTTCAGAATTATACAGCCGCAAACTTCCAATCTTGACAAGTTTAAGAAAAGTGCGGACCGCACATGGAATTGTGCGACCGCAAAACTTCCAGAAGGGCATTTTTGTCCGAAATTTCTAGCCCTGATAGAAGAGTTTCAAAATTTTAGGTCAACTTTTGACATCAGCTACTATAGTATTCGTTTCCTTTTACTTCTTTTAGTAGTTTTCATACTTTGAGCTATTATAACATAGATTTTATCATTTTAATCTTGCAATACAAGTTTAATTATCATTTCTTCTTCTTTTTCTTCAATTTCAAGCTTGAGTAGCTAGATTTTTACTAGGGTTGTGACCTAACCCTAGTGTGTAAACCTTATTGGTGTTTAATTTAATGTTTATTTATGGTTGGGTGTATATTATTTAGCCTTGTTCTTGCTTTTTTTATTGAATTAATGGTTGCAAACATTATTTCATGCCTATTTGACTTGGTCTCTTCTTGATAAAGAGAGACTTAGTCTAGGAAAACTTTTCTAACAAGAAATTGGGTCAATCGCGAGATTGATAATCCCAATTAAAGCGTTCAACCTAGAGATAATAACAACCCAACTTGAGCTTTTATCAACTGTTTTATTCAATACCCATTTGGACTTGAGAAAGACAAATCGGGAAAAATCACGATATTGAGTGGGTAATTGAGTGTTGATAGCTATGATATACCCTGATCAATAAAACAAGCATTAAGGTTTATATCCCATTAGGCAAACACCTAGGTGATGGTCATAGCCCTAGGCTTTTACAAAACTTGAAAAACAACAAAAAACATACTCTTAGTGTTATTTCTCAACTTGCAATCTTAGATTTAACTTAGACATAAAAACAACCCCAATTTTGTGGAAGTGCAAATTTAGATAGTCAAATTCACACACTACAATATATACTACTAACTCCCACACATATAGCTCCCTACGGAATTCGACCCCGACTCTTGTTGAGTACTATCATTGCAATCGACTATTTCATAACCTTGATTTGAGGTGTGAAATTGTATGAGACCAATTTTTGGCGCCTTTTCCGGGGAGCTAAAAATGGTGTTAGCTATATATTTAGGTGTGTTTTTGGGAATATCTTCTTTTCCTTCCTTGTTACTAACGTGTTGAGTTATTGTAGGTGCAATCATGGCAAACAATGAACTTGGAAACATAACTTTGAGGGATGTGGGCATTGAGGATGCTCAAATGGATGAGGTCCCTATTGAACCTCAAGCCAATAGACGAGGCCGAGTGCTCAAGACAATGTGCCCGCTCTATCCCTACCTCCACCACGAGCGGCTCCACACCAGGTGTTGCCGAATAAAGGGTATTCAAGTGTTATAGTCCCTCCCTGTATTAGGGCAGGAAAATTCCAAATAACCAACATGATGCTCACTTTTCTCGAGCAACGAGGGTTCTTCACCGGTGCACCAGGTCAAAATGCATATAAACACTTGAAGGGGTTTGTAGATACGTGTTGGGGGAGTAAACAAACAAATATCTCTAAGGATGCTTTGAGGCTAAGGCTTTTTCCCTTCTCTCTATGGGGGAAAGCTTTAGATTGGTTGGAACATTTTCCAAATCATTCCATTCATACATGGGATGAATTAGTGAAGAAATTTATTTCTATGTATCTCGAGCACATGGCTATTCTTCGAGATGAAATTCTAGAATTCAAGTAAGAGCCCAATGAACCACTACATGAGATATGGGAAAGGTATAGAAAAATAGTGAAAGAGTGCCCCAACAACGATATGACAGAGAACATGATTCAAAAAACTTTCTATCAGGGCATCAATACAACCAACCAATGTGTAGTGAATCAACTTGCCGGTGGGAACTTCTTGACTATGCCTTATGCGGAGGTGTGTGAAATTTTGGATGAGATGGAGGATACTTCATCGACGTGGAAATCTCGGGCCAATGTACCACAAGGTGATCCCAATTTTATTCTTCTTCATAAAGAGTTGCATGATCATGGTCAAGCCATAGACGAGTTGACTACCACCATGAACCAATTGGCGAAGGCTCAACTTCAAGTGCAAAACCCGAGGCAAGTCAATGCAATGGAGGGAGTAAATATGATGGTGAATAAGCGAAGAACAAGAAGTCCACAAGTGTAACAAAGAGTGCACCATTTTTTGCAATATGATAGTGGATTTGATCAAGATGATTCTTATAATGACCAAGAGGAAGAGGTCCAATATGTGAAAAACTTTCAAGGTCAAAGAAACAACTTCCAAGGCCCAAGCCAACAACAATGGAGACCTCAAAATAATCAAGGAAATTGGAATTCTCACAACCAAGGTATTTGGAAAGGTGGAAACAATCAAAGCAGTTGGAATAACAACAACAATCAAGGCAATTGGAGTGGAAGCAATAATCAAGGGAATTTGCATAACAATAATAACCAAGGCAATTGGGGAGGCAAAAATCAAGGTGGGTGGAGTAACAATCAAGGAAATTGGGGGTCGGGTTTCCAAAGGCCCCCGATGTATCAACAACCGAGCAACTCACCTCCTTATCCTTCCCATAGTCCTAGTTCTTCCAAAAATGAAATGGTTCGTATTGAGGACATGGTCAAGCAAATTATGTAGAAGAATTCCAATTCTAATGCTTAACTTGCTTCAACAACACCTCGATCCGCAACTTAGAAGTGCAAATAGGGCAAATCTCTCAAGGTTTAAATTCTCGTCCTAAGGGGGCACTACCAAGTGACACGGTGATGAACCCAAAGGGTGGGAACAATACGGGGCATGCCATGGCCGTTACTACAAGAAATGGAAGAGGTGGGAATGCATCCACCTCAAGTCAAAGGCAACTTGTGGATGATGAGCAAGTGGTAGAAGAATATGAGATCCCAAACAATTTGGTGCAAGCAAATGATGAAGTATGGATTGATATTGTTGACACACTAGAAGAGACTCAAGAAGAAGTGAACCCGTATAGGGATCATGTTATTGACATACAGGAACCAGTAGTGCAAAAGGCTAAGACACCATGGCCTAAGGCACCTCCACCATATCCTCAAAGGCTCGCCAAGCAAAAAAGTGAGAATCAATTCAAAAAGTTCATTGATATGATGAATATTCTCTCGATAAATGTACCATTAGTTGAAGACTTGGAGCAAATGCCCGGTTATGCAAAGTTTATGAGGGTTTGGTGACAACGAAGCAGTTGATAAATTTTGAAACTATCAAAGTCACTCATCAAGTGAGTACAATTGTGCATTTGATGGCTCCTAAATTGGAAGATCCCAGTGCTTTCACAATCCTTGTACCATTGGAAGTGCTGAGTTTCTAAATCTCTTTGTGATATTGGGGCAAGTATCAATTTGATGCCCTATTCGATTTTCAAGACCTTGGGAATTGGGCAACCAAGACCCGCATCTATGAGATTAAAAATGGCCGATCGTACAATGAAGAGGTCGTTGGGGGTGATTGGAGATGTATTGGTTCATGTTGATAAGTTCATTCTCTCGACGAATTTATTTATTCTTGATTGTGAAGTGGACTATGAGGTGCCGATTATTCTTGGAAGACCTTTCATTATTATGGGGAAGGCTCTTGTTGATGTGGAAGCCAAAGAGCTCACTTTCCGGATGGGTGATGAAAAGGTGGTGTTCCACGTGTGCGAATCTATGCGGAACCCCAATAGCAATGAAGTATGTTCTTTCGTGGACTTGGTGACCGATGTGATTATTTATGATGCAAGTGCAACAATTAATGTGGGTGATATGTTGGAGGCTGTCTTGCTCAACTTTGACGATGACGAGATGGATGGCTTCATGGAATGTATGAATTATTTGCAAGGAATGGGGTCGTACAACTATGCACCCCAGAAACTTTCCTTGTATCTTGAGAATAGGAAAACTTCTCCTACAAAGCTTTCAATTGAAGAGCCTCCTATCTTGGAGTTGAATCCATTGCCTCCATATCTCAGGTATGAATTTGTTGGTCCTTGTTCTATTTTATCGGTTATTCTTTCCTCTTGTTTGACTAATGTGCAGGTTGACTCTACATTGGCAGTGCTCCATAAGAGGAAGAAATCTATTGGGTGAACTTTGGCGGGTATTCGGGGAATAAGCCCCCCATTTTTTATGCACAATATTACTTTCGAAGAAGATCCCAACCCATCCATTTAACATAAAAAGAGACTCAATGAAGCCATGCAAGACGTGATCAAAAAGGAGATCATCAAGTGGTTAGATGTCGGGGTTGTCTACCCCATTTTTGACACTTCGTGGACTTCTCCGGTGCAATGTGTCCCGAAGAAGGGGGATATAATATCAGTCGCCAATGATAAGAGAGAGTTTATTCCTACAAGAACGGTGGCATGGTGGAAAGTGTGTATAAACTATCGCAAGCTAAACAAAGTCACGAGGAAAGACCATTTTCCACTCCCCTTCCTTGACCAAATGCTTGACAGATTGGCCGGTTGTGCTTTCTATTGCTTTCTAGATAGATATCCGGGCTACAACCAAATCCTTATTGCCCTGGAAGATCAAGAGAAAACAACTTTCACTTGTCCCTATGGCATTTTCACCTTCAAGCGGATGCCATTTGGCTTATGTAATGCACCTGCGACTTTTCAAAGGTGTATGATGGCAATATTTATGGATATGGTAGAGGACTACCTTGAAGTCTTCATGGATGACTTCTCGGTAGTCAGGATCCCTTTGATGATTGTTTGGAAATTTTTTATAGAGTATTGGCAAGGTGTGAAGAAACGAACTTGGTGTTAAATTTTGGAGAAATGCCATGTCATAGTCTAGGAAGGCATTGTCCTTGGCTACAGGATTTCAAATAATGGCATAGATGTCTACAAGGTGAAGATAGAGGTGATTTATAAACTTCCACCTCCAACCTCAACGAAAGGCGTACGAAGTTTCTTGGATCACACGGGGTTCTACCGGCGCTTCATAAAGGATTTTTCTAAAGTGGTGAACCCATTGTGCAAGATCTTAGAGAAAGATGCTAAGTTTCTCTTCAATGATGATTGCATGAGAACCTTTGAATTGCTAAAGTTCAAGTTGAAAACCACTCCCACTATCAACGCTCCTATATGGAGTATTCTTTTTGAGCTCATGTGCGATGCTAGTGATGTAGCGGGTGGAGCATTTTTGGGGCAATGAATCAACAAGATATTTCATCTGTCCTACTATGTTAGTAAGATCATGAATGATGCCCAAGTCAATTACACCATTACTGAAAAAGATCTCATTTTCATTGCATTTGCAATTGAGAAGTTCCGCCCATACTTGATGGGTGCACAGGTTATTGTTCATACGGATCATGCGGCACTTCACTATCTTATGAGCAAGAAAGATTCAAAAGCTAGGTTGATGATATGGGTGATATTATTGCAAGATTTTTATATTGACATCCAATATCAAAAAGGGAGTGAAAATCAAGTGGCGGATCACTTGTCTCATTTTGAGGAGGAGGGGATGCCGCATGATGTCCTTGAAATTAATGACTCCTTCCCCGATGAGCAACTCTTGGCTATTTTAATAAAGGAGGTGCCATGATTTGCGGATATGGCGAACTTCCTTGTGTGTAGAATCATCCCGAATGAGTTCTCTTCAAATCAAAGGAAGAAGCTCAAACAGGATTGTTAAGATTATTATTGGGACGAGCCATACCTCTTCTGGATTTTCACTGATGGGGTAATTAGAAGATGTGTATCGGACGAAAAGCAAAGTGTAATTCATGAGGCTTGACATTCTTCGCCTTATGGTGGTCACCATGGCAGAGCAAGGATTGCAGCTAGAGTGCTAAGTTGCTATTTCTATTGTCCCACTCTTTACAAAGATGCAAGTGATATGGTGAAAAGATGTGATGAATGCCAACGGGCCGGTGGAATCTCGAGGAAGAATAAAATGCCTCTCACTACCATTTTGGAGATTGATATTTTTTATGTGTGGGGTATGACTTTGTCACGCCCCAAAACCAAGGGACGAGACCAGCCCCTAACCAGATGATTCTGGTCAACCGGACCTGGATTGCCTTTCCTACCTAATGCGTTACCCCGTGTGCACAATATACAAATTTATAAAGGACATAGCAAATGGAGTCAAGGTATGAATTTACAACATAATTTCCATTTTCCTCTTTTAAAGCTTCAATAATTTGAAAATCCCAAAATTTTACAACTAAACACAACATTTCCATCACGGGACCACGATTTCGAATAATTACAACTACTACCCAAAATATATACAACCCACACAGTGTCTGCGGAGCCTCTAAAGATGCGGAGAAGAGTATATGGATTTGCCGGCAACAAGGCCCCGACTATACCTTAAAGCAACAAAATATACAAAAGAAGATAGCATAGACTACACATGGCCCCGAAAGGAAGTGGAGCTCACCAGAACTGCTGAGGAGATAAGAGGAAGGCACCACTATCGGCGGACTGAGCTACCTGCTATAGAACCACCTACATCCATATAAAAGATGTAGCGGCCCCGATAAAAGGGACGTTAGTACCATGGAATAGTACTAGTATGTATGGACAAACTTTACTCTAAGTAAAATCAAACAGTGCACAGATAGGGGAAATCAAAAGAAACCAAACAATTATTGCATAGAGATACAGAGAATCACAAATGAGGTTTTTATAGTTTCATATCTCAATCATTCTCCTGTTGCGGTGCGCAACTCGATCCCACCTTACAATCATATTCCACCCTTATTTTTTCTCATCATTCCACCCTTATTTCTTCTGTTGCGGCGCGCAACCCAATCCCACCGTACAATCACATTACACCCTTACTACTTCTCACATTCCACCCTTATTTCTTATGTTGCAACGCGCAACCCGATCCCACCGGACATCATTTAAATAGCAACAACAATCAACAATTCAATCACAAGGATTTATATCATCAAGAGTATAAATTCATAACAACCGAAAAACCATGTGAAATAAAAGGCACAATAATCTCTACCAAGCAGTAAGTCATGTATAGTACGCCATAACCATTTAGATCAGTCAAATCAATTCACCTTTCTTTCCCATCATTTACTACACAACGCTTAACACTTGGATACATTCAACAATTGAGTTCATTACCATTTTCATTCATTTAGTATCACTCTCTTTCATATCGATAAGTTCAAGCATTTAACGAGTCTTGCACGTGACAGGGTAAGCACAAAGAATCACATTTCACAATCTCAAGTAGCATGGTGACATTAAAATCAACTAAGGCATTCAGAGGACATGATTCGTCATCTCATCACAATAGGACAATCTATTCAAACACAATCAAGCCAGGAATTCATACCGAATGCTCGGACCCTAACAAGGCGACTCTACAAAGATTAAAGTTAGCTATACATGCCTCGAGTCGGAATTTCCCTTTACTATCTATTCCCAAACCGCCGGACCTGCTAACGCCTTCAATCTAATTTACAAGATGACATGATTAGATTTAGAATTAGAAACCATGAACTCATTTGGGCATTTTATCAAACACTATGTGATCCCTTAGATTAACTAAACCCTTTTTCTAGTGAGAATTTCTCTAACTTACTTCCCTTACTAGATTATGGTAAGTTAATAACATGCATGCAAGGTCCTAACTTTTATCTTCAAGAACCACCCAAGTGTGTTCTGTTTTAACTAGAATCCGGGAATTTAAGGAAAATGGGGTGAGAATTTTACCTCTTATGGTGAAGAAGATAACGACTACTCGAAGATTTCCAAGCATGAGTAGAAATGGAGGACCAATTTGGTGGAGGAGATGGCTTTGTCTCACTAAACTCACTCTCCCTTCTCTCTATTTTAGTCAGATAGACGTTAAAATGAAAGGGGTAGGTTTTTTATAAGACTGGGGGTCGGGTATAAAATTTAGAAATTAGAAGCCCCGAAGTAGGGCATGCGGTTAGGAATGCGATCACATTCCTGATATGCGGTCCGCATTTCTGTCGCATAAATGGCCTTCAGCTGATCCAAAAAGAAAATAGGTTTCCCAGGTATGCGACCACTATGCGGTCCGCATACCTGATCTGCGATCGCATAGTGGACCGCAGATCCGCACAATTTTGGAAAATTTTATCTTTTAAGTCCTGGGGTACTTTTTACTTCAAAAAGGTTCATTTTTAAGAATTTCTACAGTTATAACAACATGGGGAGCTACCCGGGCCTCTTATTTAGTTAAGAAATTTTACGGGTCTTTACTCCTCCCCCACTTAGAATCGTTCATCCTCGAATGAGGATCGGGAATCACTAGGAGATGAAAACATGACTTGCCATCCCCCAATTCTCACTAACTCCGATATTTTCTGAAAATTTTGCCAGAGTTTCCTCTGTAATTAGGCCTATCTACCTATCAGAGAGCCCTCGAAACACATTTTAACCAATTCCACACAGTTTCAGTTACTTCATTAACTTACACATAATTCGGTTATCTCAACAAGTTGTATATATTCAATTACCTCAACAAGCTACACATAGTTCGGTTAACACCACAAATTTGCACATAATTCAACTACTATAATGAATTGCACATAATTCGGCTACTTCAAGCATTTGCACCTGATCCAACTATTCAAAACATCTGCAAATGTGGCACAAAGTTGAGAAATTTACAATAGCAGGATAATTAGGGGAGTGGGGTGTTCTTGCACAAAATTTGACACAAATGTGTAATTGCTTAGAGATGGAAACTTTCAAGACCACTACTGGACTTATTCAAACAGATGGGGATATTTCTCTTTCATTTCATTTTCCGCTTCCCACGTGGCTTCTTCGACTTGTTGACTCCGCCATAACACTCTGACTGAAGCAATCTCTTTGTTTCTCAACCTACAAACTTGCCTATCAAGAATAGCAACTGGAACCTCTTCATATGACAACTCTTCATTAATTTCAATGGCCTCAACCGGCACGATGGCAGATGGATCTCAAATTACCTTCTTCAGCATGGACACATAAAACATCGAGTGCACTAATGACATCTCATGGGGCAATTCCAGCCAATACGCCACCTGTCATATCCTTTGAGAAATCCTATATGGCCCGACATACCTTGGGCTCGATTTCCCTTTCTTCCCAAACTGCATCACTCCCTTCATGGGAGACACCTTCAAGAATACCCAATCATCTACTTAAAACTCCAAATCTCTTTGACGAACGTCCGCATAGGATTTCTGACGACTTTGAGTAGTCTTCATCCTCTCCTGAATGACTCTAACTTTTTCCATAGCTTGGTGCACAAGATCCATTCCTAGCAGGTCCGCCTCTCCAACCTCGAATCATCCAATTGGTGACCTACACCTCCTTCCGTATAATGCGTCAAATGCGGCCATTTGAATACTAGCATGGAAACTGTTGTTGTAAGCAATCTCTATAAGTTGCAAGTGATCATCCCAGCTACCCTTAAAATCAAGTACATAAGCTCGTAACATGTCTTCAAGCGTCTGAATAGTCCGCTCTCTTGCCCATCAGTCTGCGGGTGGAATATTGTGCTGATATTTACCTGCGCACCCAACCTTTGCTGAAATTTCTTCCAAAAGTTAGCTGTGAACTGGGCCCCTCGATCCGAGATAATAGATACGAGAGTGCCATGGAGCCTGACTATTTCCTTGATATACAACTGAGCGTATTGTTCTACAGTATCGGTGGACTTGACAGGCAAGAAATGCACCGACTTCGTGAGCCGGTCCACTATCACCCAAATTGAGTCGAACTTACGTGGGATGTGGCCCACCACAAAGTCCATATTGATCATCTCCCATTTCCACGTCGGTATTTCCATAAGCTACATCAACCCATCGAGCCTCTGATGCTCGGCATTCACTTGCTGACAATTCAGACACCTAGCCACAAAGTCCGCCACGCCCTTCTTCATACTATTCCACTAATAAATCTCCTTGAGATCGTGATACATTTTCGTATAACCTGGGTGTACGGAATACCTGGAATTGTGAACCTCCTTAATTATCCTCTCCCAAAGATTATCCACATCCGGAACACATAACCTCCCTTGGCATCTACCAAGTTTGTCACGCCCCAAAATCGAGGGACGAGACCGACGCCTAACTGGATGATTCCGGTCAAGCGGACATGGATTGCCTTTCCTACCCAACGCGTTACCCCGTGTGCACAATATACAAATTTATAAAGGACATAGCAAATGGAGTCAAGGTATGAATTTACAACATAATTTCCATTTTCCTCTTTTAAATCTTCAATCATTTGAAAATCCCAAAATTTTACAACTAAACACAACATTTCCATCACGGGACAACGATTTCGAATAATTACAACAACCACCCAAAATATATACAACCCAAACAGTGTCTGCGGAGCCTCTAAGGATGCAGAGAAGAGTATAGGATTTACCGGCTACAAGGCCCCGGCTATACCTTAAAGGAACAAATATACAAAAGAAGATAGCATAGACTACACACGGCCCCGAAAGGAAGTGAGGCTCACCATAACTGCTGAGGAGATAAGATGAAGGCACCACTATCGGCGTACTGAGCTACCTGCTATAGAACCACCTACATCCGTATAAAAGATGTAGCGCCCCCAGCAAAAGGGACGTTAGTACCATGGAATAGTACTAGTATGTATGGACAAACTTTACTCTAAGTAAAATCAAACAGTGCACAGATAGGGGGCAGTCAAAAGAAACCAAACAATTATTGCACAGAGATACAGAGAATCACAAATGAGGTTTTCACAGTTTCATATTTCAATCGTTCTCCTGTAGCAGCGCAACTCGATCCCACCTTACAATCATATTCCACCTTTCTTTCTGTTCATCATTCCACCCTTATTTCTTCTGTTGCAGCGCCAACCCGATCCTACCGTAAAATCACATTACACCCTTATTACTTCTCATATTCCACCCTTATTTCTTCTGTTGCGGCGCGTAACCCGATCCCACCGGACATCATTTAAATAGCAACAACAATTCAATCACAAGGATTTCTATCATGAAGAGTATAAATTCATAACAACCGAACAACCATGTGAAATCAAAGGCACAATAATCTCTACCAATCAGTAAGTCATGTATGGTACGCCATAACCATTTAGATCAGTCAAATCAATTCACTTTTCTTTCCCATCATTTACTACACAGCCCTTAACACTTGGATACATTCAACAATTTAGTTCATTACCATTTCATTCATTTAGTATCACTCTCTTTCATATCGATAAGTTCAAGCATTTAATGAGTCTTGCACGTGATAGGGTAAGCACAAAGAATCACATTTCACAATCTCAAGTAGCATGGTGACATTAAAATCAACTAAGGCATTCAGAGGACATGATTCGTCATCTCATCACAATAGGACAATCTATTCAAACACAATCAAGCCAGGAATTCATACCGAATGCTCGGACCCTAACAAGGCAACTCTACAAATATTAAAGTTAGCCATACATACCTCGAGTCGGAATTTCCCTTTACTATATATTCTCAAACCGCCAGACCTGCTAACGCCTTCAATATAATTTATAAGATGACATGATTAGACTTAGAATTAGAAATCATGAACCCATTTGGGCATTTTATTAAACACTATGTGATCCCTTAGATTAACTAAACCCTTTTTCTAGTGAGAATTTCTCTAACTTACTTCCCTTACTAGATTATGGTAAGTTAATCACATGCATGCAAGGTCCTAACTTTTATCTTCAAGAACCACCCAGGTGTGTTCCGTTTTAACTAGAATCCGGGAATTTTAGGAAAGTGGGGTGAGAATTTTACCTCTTATGGTGAAGAAGACAACGACTACTCGAAGATTTCCAGGCCAGAGTAGAAATGGAGGACCACTTTGGTGGAGGAGATGGCTTTCTCTCACTAAACTCACTCTCCTTTCTCTCTATTTTAGTCATCTAGACGTTAAAATAAAAGGGGTAGGTGTTTATAAGACTGGGGGTCGGGTATAAAATTTAGAAATTAGAAGCCCCGAAGTAGGAAATGCGGTCAGGAATGCAACACATTCATGATATGCAGTCCGCATTTCTATCGCATAAATGGCCTTCAGCTGAGCCAAAAAGAAAACAGGTTGCCCAGGTTTGCGACCACTATGCGGTCTGCATACCTGATCTGCGATCACATAGTGCACCGTAGATCCGCAATATTCTGGAAAATTTTATCTTTTATGTCACGGGGTACTTTTTACTTCAAAAGGGTTCATTTTTAAGAATTTCTACAGTTATAACAACATGGGGACCTACCCGGGCATGTTATTTAGTTAAGAAATTTTACAGGTCTTTACAGACTTCATGGGTCCTTTTGTGAGTTCTTGAGGAAACACCTACATCCTGGTCGCGATTGATTATGTGTCTAAATGGGTTGAGGCCATTACTCTACCCGACAATGAAGCGATAAGTGTGGTGGCATTCTTGAAGAATAATATTTTCATAAGATTTGGTACTCCGCAGGCTACTATAAGCGAGGGGGGTTGCATTTTTGCAACAAGGATTTTGACACTTTTCTTAGAAAGTATGGTATCACTCATAAAGTTATGACTCCCTATCATCCACAAGTTAGCGGTCAAGTGGAAGTCTCCAACCGGGAGATAAAGAATATCTTGTCTGAAACAGTGAATGTTAATCGGACGGATTGGTCAAAGAAGCTTGAGGATGCACTATGGGCTTATCGCACCGCTTTCAAAACTCATATCGAGATGTCTCCATAACAGCTGGTATTTGGAAAATCTTGTCATCTTCCAGTGGAACTTGAGCACAAAGCCATGTCGGCTTTAAAGAAATTGAATCTTGATTGGGATGTAGCGGCTAACTTGCGGGTTGCACATTTGAATGAATTGGATGAGTTCTGGTACCATGCATATGCAAGTTCATCCTTTTACAAAGAGAAAATGAAGTACCTTCATGAAAAATAATCCGAAACAAGTAGTTGAAGGTGGGCGATCTTGTTTTGTTTTTCAACTCACGATTGAAGATTTTTCCCGGGAATCTGAAATCTAAATGGAGTGGTCCCTTTGAAATTGTGGGTGTGACACCTTTTGGTGAATTGGACTTGAAGAACAAAAATGATGAGGTATTTTGAGTTAATGGTCACCGAGTGAAGAATTATTTGGGAAAGGTTGATGATGGTAATTTGCGTCGTGTCGCAACGTTAAATCGGGCGCTTCTTGGGAGGCAACCCATGTTTCTTTTTCTTTTTCTTTTCTTCTTTTGTATATAGGTGTTATTTTTGTGCTAACTAGATTTGAAGTGTGTTGCAGGGATGAGTGTGCTTTACATGAACTATGCTCAGTAAATTGGCTAAGTATGGAAAGAAGTGTGGACCGCATATGTATTGTGCCAATTGTGATTGCTACAGCAAAAAGGGAACTGCGGTCTCACAATTGCAGTGCGGATCACACAAAAATGGAAAATTCAAATTCTCTGAAGTTTGGTTTGTCAGAGAAATGGCCAAAGTGCGGCCGTACATACAAATTTGCGGTCCGCAACAAAAATCTGTGGCCGCACCATAAATTCTGCGGACCGCGGATCAGCAAGGGCATTTGAGCCCCAAGTAACAGAGTCCGGACTGCAGAAGGAATTCTACGGCTGCACTCATCACTTTGTCCCTCAAGTCAGAACCATCTGTATAAATAGTGAACATAGGGTTACTGCACATTTTTTCCCTCTCTGAGCACTCAAAAATCTAAAACATTGAAAGCATATGCTAAATCATCTTCCACATACAATTCAACATCTTTGATCACTCATTTGCACTACTTCATATCTTTTATGCTTCAATTACTTGTAGAATTTTTCAATTTTTAGTTTAATACACAATTTGTTAGGTAGTTTTAAGCCATTTGTCAATAGATTTCAATTTTACAATCATGTGGGGTTCAAACTGTATTAGGTCAACTGATAATTTCTCTATGGGGAAGGGTAAGTTGATTTTCATGCTTCAATATTAAATCATGTCAAATTTGTGCAAAAAGTGTTAATCCTAGAACTCTGTTTGTAAATATTTTGAAATCTGCGGCCGCACAAGAAATTGTGCGGTCCACTAAAGTTGAGATTAGGGCTCATTAGGCAAGACTGATTCTACAGCCATACTAAAAATTATGCATACCGCAGAAATCCCATTGCGGCCGCAAAAAGTGGGTGCGGTCGCAAAACAGCCCAATCTCTATCTTTAGAGAGTTGACATTTTGGTGAATCTGATGTGCGGACCGACTCTAGTTCTATGGTCGCACTAATAATTTTGCGGACAACAGATCCAGTTCTACGACTGCAAGATTAAATTGTGCGGTCCTCAGATCTGGTCTTGCTGCCGCACTTAGAATTCTATGGACCGCACTCCCTTACCCTGCAAGCATGTTCTACATTGTGTGCTCACTGTCTGTTCACACTTGAATAACAACTGACACCTACTGTTGCTTGTTACAGAAAATGGTTAGATCTCATGGCAGAGGAGACACTTTAAAGGGGAGGGACGAAGCTTCTAGGGGCCGAGGAAAAAGTACTTTATCCCTCACCCTCGAAAAGAAAATCACTAAAAAGGCAACAGTCGGCCAAAGAAGAAATACATAGCCCTCTGAATCTAGTTCTTATGCCCCATCTAGGGAAGCGTCGGAGGGCGACTGATTTCAAGAGCAATTGGTTGTCCAATCAAAGCCACCGGGGAGATATCAACTCCGGGATGAGCCTTCCTCCTCACATAGCACCTCCGAGGGTTCGAAGAGTGCCCGTCGGGATTCAGATCCCTCCTCTACACCTGTCCCTGAGGCATCTATAGTTGATGATATTCTAATTGATGGCCGAGGGGAAGATACCACAGTTGCCGATCTTGAAAGGTCGAAGAAGAAAGAGGTGTGGGAGGACCGCTTCGTCAGCTAGCTGCTTTCACTAGATTCTATGGGTGGTTTCCGGTGAGGTGCTCACTTTTGAGTGACAGTTCTAATTGAAATACCTTGATAAGTATAATCTTGCAGTCTTGAGACAGTTCCAAGAGTGGAAGGGGTGGATGTGGTTTACCTAGAGTGTAGTGGACACAAAAGAGTTGGGAGTTCTACGCTAATGTGGCACACATAAAGAAAGGGACAAAGTGACCAAAGTGATGAATTTGAAGGTGAGGTTTGGCCAGCACACACTGAACTCCTACTAGGGGTTTGAGGATGTGAAGCCTTCACAGTACTTGGAGAAGCTGGAAATAGGAGATGCAGCTCGCCCATGGCTAGCTAAGATTCTTGCAGCTCCGAGGCCACCACCACCATGGATCACAGTAGTGGTTCCTATTCAGCGGAACACCCTAAACTTTGAGGCGAAGGGATGGCAGACTTTAGTATGCAGCAGACTATACCCGTGCCAAAATGAAACAAACCTTCCTATCCCGCAGGCAGTTCTAGTCGCCTCCATTATGGCCGGGTACCCGATTATTGTGGGTGTCGTGATGTCAGCCAACAAGTTTGTGGTCACCACACAAGATGATACCTATTACCCATATCCCAACACCATCACTGAGTATCTTACGGATGCACGGGTGGAGCAGAGAGACTTTGACACGAAGGTCCGGGCTAAGAATCCCTTCTTTTTGTATTCTCTGATGGATGCACACAACCCTAAGAGAAAGGGTCAGTCGACTAACACCATAGGCCAGTATGATGAGCCAATAGTGGTAGCTGCAGAGATAGCCGATATGCCATCCTCTTCAATAGAGCCTTCAGCCAGTGCAACTGACATTCCCCCACCTTCAGCCTCAGTGCCCTCCATCTCGGCTTTGAAGTCGGTGCCTATGCCCTCTACTCCACTTTCTGCTTGTGAGTCTCCCAGACACTGGCGAGCATCAACAACTAGATACAGACACCTACTATAAAGTTGTCTGACATAGCCAATCATGTTGCAGCACAGTCATCCATTACGGCACCCAGATTCCCCCTACAGTTGAAGAAACCTTGAACAAGCTCTTAGAGAACCAGAACACGATTATGGCCACTCTAGTGCAGCATGGGTCAGTAATAGAAGAGTTGTCCAAGGAAGTGAAGAAGATGCAGAAGTCCCAGGCCTGCAAGAATTTAGTAGACAAGCTCCAGAGACAAGTTACCAAGCTTGCAGTAGCTAGAGACATTCCATTTGATATGCCGATAGACCCGCACCACCCAGGCCCAGATCCTATAGCACCAACTGGCCAGTCTGAGGAGCCAGACATTGTTGTTGACACTATCGAGGCAGTGCGTCAGATGTTCACCAACCCAGCCACTCACTGACTTGAGGATGATGAGATCCAATTGGATGAGGCTAAGGTTGGTGCCACTGCTAGGGACACAAATCCATAGGGAGTTTTCTTCACTCTCACCCTTCCTTTACTCTTATTTTTTTAAGCATTAGGTAAAATGATTATTTTTATTCAGGGGGTGGAGTTTCTTTGACATATTTTGATGATTCTGTATTTTGATGACTATTAGACATTTGTCCTATAATTAACTTAATATTATTTTATTCTTCTTTCTTATTATGCATATATTCTCTATTATCTCTCATTATGTATACTCGTTACGCCTTCAATAGTTTTTGTTTTGTAGCTTCTTTTATGTTTGTTTTCTTGTTAGTTAGTGTTTAACTAAGTAGCTTCTTTTTGAATTTGTAGCTTCTTTTTGATTTAATAACTTCTTTTTATGTTTTAGTTGATAATAAGCCTTTGGTTTTCTTAATGCCATGGTTCTTTCCAAAGGTAGTTTTTGTGTGAACAAGGTGACTCTTCCCAACGATGGATTGCGTGACACCTTTCTTAAGGGATTGAGTCCATTTTTGGTGTTTAGGTAATAGTAGTAGTAGTAGTAGTAGTAGTAGTAAATAAAAAGACCTAATTGAATCATGTTCGAAGATTCAAACATGCTTCACTTGGTACCAACACACTTAATTATGTGCTTATGATTAAATACAAGGTTTTTGGAAAGAAATAGCTCTAGTTAGTGACCTTGTGACTCTTGTGTTGACTTAGGCAATCATCAAGTGGATTAATCGAACCATGATGATTTTCAATCTTGAATATGGTTGTTGTGGACCCTCGACTCTATCCTCTTTAACAATCCAGCTGCATGAGAGGTGAGATAATTTTGTTACAAGTCCAAGTACCCGTGCGAAAGGTCTAGAACTTGCCCCGAATGTGTTTCTAGGCGAAATTTTAAGTTTTGCTTGGCTTGAGAAGTNTAACCATGTTACAAGCCTTTACCCGTTTTATCGTGACCTTCTCTTGGCACCCGAGCTTTCCTTAACACTCTTGTGAGACATTTGGATAAAAACGTAAGTTTGGGGGAGAGCTGAGGAACTTGAAAGAGGTATCAAGGAACAAAAAGAGAAAATAAATTATGCGAAGGAAAGGCAAGAAAAGGAAAGAACAAAAAGAAAAATGCAAAAAGAAAGTGAATAAGTTGAAGATATGAAGGGATTCAAAGAAAAGTAATGATACAAAGCATGGAGAAATCAAATAGGGAGAAAATGAATTTCATGATCAAGAAAGATTTTAAGTCTCTCTAGTTCCCCCAAGGCAAAGAAAATACCTCAAAGAATTGGCAAAGCATGAGTTGAGAACAGAAAATGGAGTGTTTAATGAAAGATGAACATGTTCTATCATAACATATCCAAACTTAGTCCAAAAGCCTTCATTGCATTCCGAAAAATCTCTATGTGATTTTCAGCTGAGTGAGCTTACATTAGTGGTGATTTACATGAGGGGCAATCCTATGGTACTTAAATTAGTACTTGCAACGTTCTTTTGAGAGAGATGGGTGAACCTTTTGCAAATCTTTGGATTGAGTGCTAAAATTCTTAAGCGAGATAGGCAAACGGAGATTAGAGGAGGAGGAGTTTGGGATCCACAATGACCTACATGAAAGAGCAAGCTTCCTTGATGAGTAAAGTCAACATCTTGATGATCAAGTGTCATATTAGAACTATTTGTGCATAAAAGTTTAACTTGTTGTCTTGTTGATAATTCATAAGTGGTGTGGGTAATTGTTGGTCCCAATTGATGTGTGAATGACTCGCCTTTGATTAGCTGGAATGGCTCTTAACTTGTGGAGGTGGGAACTAATTTATTTTCTTGAGGACAAGCAAACACTTAAGTTTGGGAGAGTTGATAAGTGTCACGCCCCAAACCTGAAGAGGCGTGGCCGGCACCCGGTGCCATACTCGGCCCGAGAGTACCACTCTGTAACTATGAAATCGGGGGTAACCCTCAACTTAGGCCGATGAGGCCATATTCTGAAGCATCTGAAAATAACATCTACAACTAGCAATACCAAACTAAACATCTGCATAGGAGTGGTAAAGCCACAGTACTGATATAAATAATATACAGGACTCGTCTACAAGCCTCTAGGGATAACTAAGTTGTATCATGGTCGGGACAGGGCCTCGACCTACCCATCAAACTTGTATATATAAAATAGACTCCAAGGTATAGAACTGGTAACTCTAAGGAAGCGGATCTTACCAACCAAGTTGAGGTTTGACTTTATATACTGGGAACGTCCATCCAGTTGTCTATCAGGACCTGCACGCATGAAATGCAGCGTCGCCAGCAAAAGGGCGTCAGTACAAAATAATGTATCGAGTATGTAAGGCAACAGAATAACTGGAAGTTGAAACTGAACTGATAATATAATAACTTAAAGCACCAGAGTGTCAAATATAAAGGAAGATATGCTTACCTGCTGATACTGATTTATCTCTCTCAGTATAGTAAGCAAAATAGATGTCCGGCCCTATAAGGCTCGGTATGTGTAACTGTTCTACCGTAGTAGGCTCGCTCATAGGCGCTCGGTCATACTAGGCTATGAATCTCAGCCATTCTGGGCTCGCTCATAGGCGCTAGGCCACAGTAGGCTTGGTATATAACTTACCATCTGATCTGAGGTTGCCCAATAGGGACCTACCCATCAATTATAGCTCCATAGTGGTGAAAATATTGTAATACTATATATATATATATATATATATAACCCTCTGCTTTCTTGACTAGAAGTAGACATTGGTTAACTGAATATAAACTCCCGATAAGGGAGAATACTATAACTTATAAGACTAGGATAATGTACATAAGTTCAGGAATACGAACTTCTCTTTATGCCTCGTTATCAAACTCATGTAGTTACGGGATCATGCCAAAAATGAAGAAAGGTTTCGCCTTAAATACCTTATCACAATCTTTCCAATAACCAAGTTGAACTCGCCTCTTCTCACCTTAATCTAAAACAATGATAATAATACTATCATTAAGTTACGAAAGGTATAACTATCGCACAACGAATGACAAGCTTATTTTGTATTAAAACAAGCAGCATCTCCCCTATAATCCTTACTCACTCCAAATTCAAGATAATACCAAAAACACAAAAACACAACAATATCAACATGTATACATTATTTTCCAACCTTATATACACCAAAGAATACTACAAAATAGCCTAACATACCCCAATCTCTTCATACACAAAACGACCACCGCAATAGTGTCAAACAAGCCGAAATTGTTATGATGAACGACCAGCCCACCACCCTGCATTTATATGGTGTTTATCCACACCCTTCCTATTCCAAAAATCTATAGTAGTAAAATGCGCAATCCAATAGCAACACAAAACAGTCCACAAAACAATCTGCTACAAGTGAATAACTCGAACTTACAACTTCGTATCACCGTCCCGTGAGTCTTACAATTATAGAACGACTTTCCATAAATATCCAGAAGAAAAAATGGATGAAATATAGCATTAAACTTACCTTATTTGTTGAATAACTCAGCTCCTATCTTGGTTCTTCAAACTCAAGGTTTTTCCTCCAACTAGAACTTGAAAAGGAGAGAAATTCAATTAGGACTTGTGTGCAAGTTTTGGGAGGATGTTTGCAGGGATATAGGTCTGGTTATTGTGCCCTCTTATCAGTGTATTATATTAACTAAATAGGCATTTAAAATGTCTCTTTGGAAGACCCGAACTGGCCCATTTTTGGACTCTCATTTAAGAAGGTGACACACCTACTTGTCACCTAGCAGGTTGCGCAGTCTCACAAAAACACATATATCTCTTTACTCCAAAACAGTATTGACAAACGATTTAATGAGTTATAAAATAGACTCGTAGATATTCAATTTGACGAGTGGAACATCCCGTAACTCTAAGTATATTGGGAGAAAACCGCAATTATATTTGACCTAAAGTTCAGTAAAACTTATGAATGTAACTTGTGATGATCTTTGCCAACTTTTATTCTACAACTCGCTTGACTTCAAAACATAACACATGACTATCATAGTACAAAAATAAATCTTAACATAACCTCCTTATAATTTTTATCACCCTAGTTTCACCCTAAAAGTACATGTTATAACATTCCCAACTTGTCGACTTTCGACGAAACTTATTTTCTTCAATTCCTTAGCTTCTGAACCTTCCAACCCTCTTTGTACTTGTTGTTCATGATCCTCAATATTTGTAACTGATGCATGGCTAGAATCCATAGTTTCAAGCATCATATACCTTACATTTTATGTGCTTTTGTGATAAAAATACACGTTATATGTGCATAATGGAGTCTATTTCATGTGTAGGGAAATTGGAGATGGAAGCCGAGCTAAAAGGGTGTATAAACGTCAAAAATACGCTCAAGAGTTGAAAATGAGTGACCCGGGCCATAGCCGGGCGTTTTAGCCCAAAAGCCTGGCATAACCTGGCGTTAGCTGGGCGTTTCAGCCCAAACGCCAGCCATACCCAGGCGTTAGTGGGGCGCTAGAGCCCAAACGCCTGGCCTACCCAGGCTTTAGATGGGCGTTTGGGGCTTTACGCCTGGGGTCCCTGGTCCGGCAAACTCCGAGTTTTGAAGGTTTTAAGTGTTTCCCGGTTGGAATAGAAGTCTCCTACACGTTTAGGGTTTATACCAAACATATAAATCGACCCAAAAACACAAATTTTAAAGGGGGATGCCATTTTTGGAGAGAATATACACACAAGATCATTGAGGAATCAAAGGATTATCAGTTTTCTTCATCTTATTCTAGTATTTTCCGTTTATGCAAGACTTATGAAATTGTTTAATTCTAGCATGAGTGGCTAAACACCCATTGTTCTGGGGTTGTATTTTAGCCATGAATATTGTTATTCGACATTAACTTAACCTTGATTATAATTCGCTCAATATATGGTTGTTTCTTCAATTCTGCGTTTAATTGCTTAATTGTTTGGCCAACAATTTGGTTCTATATACTATCTATGTTATGCTTGGGAAATCCGTATATAGA
>MDKI01027935.1:0-13065 GCA_005239505.1 Nicotiana paniculata
TCTAACGCCCCCCTAACGCCAGGGGGGGCCTGGCGTTAGGGCCCTAACGCCCCCTAACTCCAGGGGGTACCAGGACTTATGGGGTAAACGCCCCCCTAACGCCAGGGGGTGCCAGGCTTTAGGGGGCAAACGCCCGGCTATCGCCCGGGCGTCTCCTTTTGCGTATTTTCGACGTATTTGCATCCCTTTAGCTCCGTTTCCATCTCCAATTCACCTACACATAAAATAAACTCCATTAAGCACATAACAAGTGTATTTTTATCATTAATGCGCATAAAATGTAAGGTATATCACATGTTAAACTATGCAATTTAGTCTCGCATCAAGACCCCACACTTAAACCTTTGCTCGTCCTCGAGCAATCAAACTACACTCATGTACACAATTTTATTAAGCAAATCTCTTAACATGTTATACCAAGAATATTTAAAACATTTCAAGAACACAGGCGTGACATCTTCGCCTAAATAGTTGACTCACATATACCACGCTTTATTCACAATCCACTCACTACTCTAACTTAGAGGTCGACAACATTACCTTTCCTTTCGTGAATCATGTGTCCTAATTGTCAACAAGTAAAAATCGAACATCAGAAACCTAGTGGATTGCTTCAGAATATAGAGATTCTGACCTGGAAATGGGGGTGATTTATGGACTTTATTATTGGATTACCTCGCTCTTATCATAAGTTTGACTCCATCTGGGTGATAGTGATCGACTTACAAAATGTGCCCATCTTGTGCCAGTTAAGACAACTTACACAGATGAAGATTATGCGAAGTTATATATCAAGGAGATTGTTAGGCTTCATGGTGTGCCGTTATCTATTATATCGGACCGAGAAGCGCAATTTGCGGCTAACTTTAGGAGGTCTTTTCAGAAGGTTTTAGGCACGCAAGTGAATCTCAGCACAGCATTCCATCCACAGACTGACGGACAGGCTGAACGTACCATTCAGACACTTGAAGATATGCTACGAGCATGTGTTCTGGATTTCAAGGGGAATTGGGATGACCATCTTCCACTCATAAAATTTGCCTACAATAATAGCTACCATTCTAGTATTAAATTGGCCCCGTACGAGGAACTATACGAGAGGAGATGGATATCACCACTTGGATGGTTCGAAGCCGGTAAAACAGAACTATACAGGCTATATTTGATTCACCAAGCCATTGAGGAGGTGAAACTGATACAAGAGCGGGTGAGGACGGCGCAAAGCAGGAAAAAGTCTTATTCTGATGTACGACATCGTGATCTGTAGTTTGAGGTTGGTTATTGGGTTTTCCTGAAGATCTCGCCGATGAAGGGTGTTATGCATTTTAGGAAGAAGGGTAAGCTGAGTCTGCGGTATATTGGTCCGTACAAAATTCTTCAACGAATTGGACAGGTTTCTTATGAGTTAGAATTTCCATCCGAATTGGAATTTGTCCACCCGGTATTCCATGTATCTATATTGAGGAAATGTATTGGAGACCCTTCTCAGGTCGTCCCTATCAAATATGTACAAGTTACAGATGTTGAGGTCTCTTCTCTTATTCTTATGTTATCAATGTTGTTGGTACTTCCTGATTCTTATAAGATTCTTGATGAAGAGTTAGTCCTAATAACGTGTACAGAGAATATCGACCTTACGTCACTCCGAAAGGTTCAGAATATGATTCCAATGAGTCCTACATGCATAACATATATATATATATATATATATATATATATATATATATATCTATTTTACTCTACCGAGCCGTGCTATAGTCTGCCGGGTAAGACACCGATTGTGCAATCACTGATCAGTTGTGTTTTATCGAGCTCCGCGTGGCTGGGTACGTTTTACCAAGCCTATTATGGCCGGTTACGATATGATGATAATGTTTTCCACAGAGGCGTAGGTTTTAAAAGTTTATGTATATATATGTATGTATCACGCATTTCATGTCAGTAGTCCTCAGAGGTACCTAGATATTAAAGGTTGTATATACTATATCCTCATTTACATTATTGTTCTTACTTATGCTTTCCTGCCTTACATACTCAGTACTTTATTTGTATTGACGTCCTTTTTATTTGTGGACGCTGCATGTGGTGTTGCAGGTCCTGATAGACAGGTAGAGGCAGCTCCCCTACCATATGAGGCTTCCCAATTCAGCGGTTATTGGCGAGATCCCTTCTCCGGACTTGCCGTGGTCTTCGTATGCATTTTTGTTATAGATATTATGGTATGTTGGGGCCCTGTTCCGGAAATGTTGCAACACTTATGCTCCTTTAGAGGCTCATAGACAGGTGCTGACTCATGTATAGTTTGGTATGCCATGTTGGCTAATTTTTGTTGTATAGTCTTTCATGGCAGCATTGTAGGTCGTACCTTATATGTAGTTTCTTGGCAGTCTTGTCATCCCATGTTATGTATGTTCATTATATTATCTTTCATTATTGATTGGTCATGATCAATATCTACCATTTATATTGATCTCATCGGCCCTTAAAGAAAATGAGGAAGGTTAGATAAAATGTACGTTGGTGCTCGGCAAGTATGGCTCGGGTTCTAGTCATGATCCTCCAGTTTGGATCGTGACAGGTATTGTTTCCCATCCCTTAAGAGTTAAGAGGGTAAAGTGGATTTTACTCAGGAGAAGCATAATTTGAAAAATATAGATTTATAGTAATGATATTTTTGTCTTGAATTTTTTGGTTCTGATTCTTGAAAGAAGCTAAAATTCCTGCTGCTATCCAAAAGCATTTCTTTATTTTGGCCACACACATCAATTTTTTTTAAAATATTGCTTTTTTAACTAAAAAATAATATTTTTTTTTACGAAACATGTTAGCTCTAAACGTATAAAACGGTGTGCTAAAAATGTTTTTTGACAAATGTATAACACGGTGTACTATTTGGAAAGTGGGGTAAATTTTCTTAATAAATATTTGTTCTCATCTTATAACACGCTGATCTTGCTTCATTTGCTGGTCAAGTCCCTCGTAGAGGAGGGCTTAATATGGTGGAAACTAAGGAGTAGTACTTTTCTTCTTCCTATACGTATACAGGTAAAACCAAGCTCATGGTACATCCCGGTCTCCGACAAAGTAAGCTCAGCTCGAGATATGATAACGTGGGACCAAACTCGAGAGGTCAGTATCATCGAGTCAGAATTCAGGGGCATGACACCCTACTTCGAGAATTTCAGGGTCACGGTTCGGAATCGGTCCTAGCTTTGAACAGCTTCAAAGAACACTATCGGGCAACCAAGCTTGGCCAATAAAAGACCGTAATATCTGTGACCGGCTAGATACTACAGCGGGGGTCTCGGCACATATCGATGAAGAACTGGAAATAAGTAAATCAGGAGAATTTTTACCTTGTATAGAGTTGTACCTAAAGTAGGACTACCCTACTATATCAAGGAAGTTTGATAATTCATCAAACACATTGTAACATGTATTTCAAGTCAATATACCATTATTTTCTCTGTTATTAGTCATTTTACTTTTGTTCATTAGTGCTTAATGTTATGAGCCCATATCGAGGGAAAATGTCTCATCAAGGCTTGAGATGTCTTAATAGTGTGGTTTGAATCTATTTTATCTTTGCTTATTTAATTTGTCTTTATTTACTTCTTTGTATCGAATAAATCTGTGTATCTTAATCACTTACAAATTCAATTGTTATCCAATTTTGAGGGTAAAAAGTTTGGCGCCCATAGTGGGGATAAGGATAAAAGTGGCTATTTGGTACAAATTTCTATAACACACACTAATTTACACTTGTTCTTTGAAGTGTCTCTAATTTCAGGCTAAAGCTCAAAATGTTGAACTCCTAATTAGCCCCTCTAAATGTTGACGATGTGTCAGGTCATCACAATGAGAATAACAATATAGTACCCAGTGGCGAGGTACCACCTATTGACCCTTATAAGTGGAGATTTTTACTACTTATTAGCACCTTTTATCTTTCGTTATAGTCCAAAAGCGTTTAATTGTATTCCCCAAAACTAATGAAATGTGCTTAATTGTAGGCATATTGGAATATGAACACCCGAGATGAAATCCAACTCAAGAAGGAGTAATCTGAACTCAAAGAGATAAAAGGCACAGCAACTCAGAAGTGAAGACCGCAGAATATCATCTGCGGCCGCAGGTTATGAAGGAAAATCCATCAGAGTCAGGTGCAAAGTGCGGTCTGCACATGAATTGTGCGGCCACAAAAGTTGGGTCAGGAGCAAAGTTCAGAGATTGTGATTCCAAGTCCATCAAAAGTGTGGACCGCACTAGAATTGTGCGGCTGCAGAAGAAAGCTATGTTACGGCAGTTACAATTGTGCAGACAACAAAAGAGCAAGATGCAGCCGCAGTTATAATTGTGTGAACCGTAGAAAGAGTGCATTGCGGCCGCAAACCGGAATTATGCGGACGCAGACTTCCAACCTCCCGAAAGGCATTTTTGTCCGAAATTTCTAGCCATGTATAAATAGACGTGTTTCACATTTTTAGATCAACTTTTGACATCAGCTGCTACATTAGCCATTTCCTTTTTTTTTAGTAGTTTTTCATATTTTGAGCTATCTTAACATAGATTTTATCATTTTAATTAGCAATATGAGTTTAATGATCATTTCTTATTCTATTTCTTATATTTCAAGAACGAGTAGCTAAATTTTCACTAGGATTGTGACACAACTCTTGTGTGTAAACTTAATGGGTGATTAATTTAATGCTTGTTTATGGTTGGGTGTATATTATTTAGCCTTATTCTTGTTTTTATTTGTGGAATTAATGGTTGTAAATGTTAGTTCATGCCTATTTGACTTGGTCTCTACTTGAGAAAAAGAGACTTAGTCTAGGAAAACTTGGCTAATAAGAAATTGGGTCAATCGAGAGATTGATAAGCCCAATTAAAGGTTTGAACCTAGAGATAGTAACATCCCGACTTGAGCTTTTATCAACCGTTTTTTTCAATACCCATTTGCACTAAAGAAATCTAAATTGGGCAAAATCACTCTCTGACCAAAAGGTATTGAGTGGGTAATTGAGTGTTGATAGCTATAATACACCCTCTGACCAATAAAACAAGCTTTAAAGTTTATATCCCATTAGGCAAACACCTAGGTGAAGGTCATAGCCCTAGGTTTTTTATAACATTTTAAAAACAACAAAAAACGATCTTCTTGTTTTATTTCTCAATTTGCAATGGTAGTTTAAATTAGACTTTAAAACAACCCAATTTTGCGGAATTCAAATTCACACGCTACGAAATATACTACTAACTCCCACACATATAGCTCCCTGCGGAATTCGACCCCGACTCTTGTTGGGTATTATTATTGCATCGACCATTTTCATAACCTCGAATTGAGGTGTGAAATTGGATGAGAACAATTTTTGGCTCCATTGTAGGGTGCTAAAAACGGTGTTAGCTATATATTTAGATGTGTTTTTGGGATATTTTATTTTCCCTCCTTGTTACAAACGTGTTGAGTAATTATAGGTGCAATCATGGCAAATAACGAGCTCGGAAACATAACTTTGGGGGATGTGGATGTTGAGTATGATCAAAGGGACGAGTTCCCTCTTGAAACTCAATCCAATAGACAAGGCCGAGCGCCTCAAGACAATGTACCCGCTCCACCCCCACCTCCACCACGAGCGGCTCCACACCGGGTATTGCCAAATGAAGGGTATGCAAGTACTATAGTCCCTCGCCTTATTACGTCGGGCAACTTTCGAATAACCAACATGATTCTCACTTTG
Source organism: Nicotiana paniculata (assembly GCA_005239505.1). Lineage (NCBI taxonomy): Eukaryota > Viridiplantae > Streptophyta > Magnoliopsida > Solanales > Solanaceae > Nicotiana > Nicotiana paniculata. The sequence continues at coordinate 5,745 of MDKI01027935.1, forward strand.
CTCGAACAACGAGGGCTCTTCACCGGTGCACTGGTCAAAATGCATATAAACACTTGAAGGGATTCGTAGATACGTGTTGGGGGAGCAAACAAACTAATGTCTCCGAGGATGCTTTAAGGATAAGGATTTTTCCCTTCTCTCTATGGGGGAAAGATTTAGATTGGTTGGAACGTTTGCTAAATCATTCCATTCGTACTTGGGATCAACTAGCGGAGAAATTTATTTCAAAGTACTTCTCTTCTGGGCACATGGCTATTCTTCGGGATGAAATTACAGCATTCAAGCAAGAGCCAATGAACCACTATACGAGATATAGTAAAGGTATAGAACAATGGTGAAATAGCGTACCCAACAACGATATGATGGAGAACATGATTCGACAAACTTTCTTTCAGGGGATCAACACAACCAACCAATGTATCGTAAATCAACTTGTCAGTGGGAACTTCATGACTACGCCTTATGCGGAGGCATGTGATATTTTGGATGAGATGGCAGATACTTCATTGGCGTGGCAATCTAGAGCTAATGTTCCACAAGGTGATCCCAATGTAATTCTTCTTCACAAAGAGTTGCATGACCATTGGTAAAGGCTCAACTTCAACAAGTTCAATGTCACGCCCCAACCTCGGGGAGCGCGACCGACGCTCAACCGAGTGAACCCGGTCGAGCAAGCCTTTCAAACATATCCTACACCACTCATTCATATTCCATAAAGGGAACGCATTACCATTTGTTAACCCGGGGAGAGGTCAGTTATATAAATATACATACGTTGCTAGCTCATTCTTCCTTACATACATTATGCGATAATCAAACTTCCAAAATTACTTACAGTTTATGATTAAGTGGAATAGGATTCAACATGCAACTTGATTTGATAACATTCCTGACACCCAAACATGACCCACATAAACGTCTACGGAGCCTCTATAAATACAAAAGACAAACTTGACAATGCTGGTAACAAGGCCCCGGTTGTACCTCAAAATATAGTAACTTATATAAAAGAAGAACAACATATACTATACATGACCCCGGGAAGAAATGGGGCTCACCAAGACTGCTGTGAGGATAAAGAGTGAAGGCACCACTATCGGCGATCAGTGCTATTTACAATAAAACCACCTACATCCATTCAAAGATGCAGCGCCCCAGGCAAAAGGGACTTTAGTACCATCGAATAGTACTAGTATGTATGAACAACTCCACTCTAAAATATAACAAACAATAAAACAGGTAGGAAGTCAGTCATGGAAATCACATAGCACCTCATAGGAATAGAGAATCACAAGTAGGGGTCACACAGTTTCTTATTTCGTCTTTCCGTCCTTTTGATTAATAGTCTCTTAATTCCAAGTGCCACGATTTATAATGCCACCGTGTCTTTTTACATGGAGTCTGGTCTCGGCCCGACTGGCTAAGACATCCCAAGTGAGACATAACAATATCCACAACTTATATCAATGTTTCTAATGTAAATGCCACCATGTGTAAAGCATGGCGTCCGATCTCGGCCCGATCGGCTAAGTCATCTCACTTGAGACATCACCATTTCAATTCATCACTCAATTCACATCTCATTTCCATCATTTATTACATAATTATTGGCACTTGGACTCATTTTACATTTCAAGTCTTTTCCCTTTTTTATTCGTTCAATAACATCATCCTCCATACTAGTGAGTACTATTATTCAATGCATTGCGCACATAAGAAAAGGAGCTTGGAGAATCATACTTCACACTTTTCAAATAGCATGGTGATATGGCAACACATAGAACATTTAGGGAATAGAAACCTTTCATATAGCACATTAAGAAATCAATTCCATATGATCAGGTAAGGGACTCATACCAAGTATTCATACACCAATGTTTGATTCTATGAAGAATAGAGTTAGCCATACATACCTTGACTGGGTCTTTCCCTTATTCCTACGACAAGTTCCGGAACTATACCATAGTTACGAATCCGTTCATAGTCCTAGATCACTTGGGTATCATACTTAACATTACGAATTCGTTATAGTCCCATGGCCCCCTTTTTAGTGGAAGATTCCCCCTTACTTAGCTTAGGATCATATGCATGCAAGGACATTATCTCCCCCACACCATATTTACTTAACCAATTATCCCCCCCCCCTCCCTTAAATAAAATTTTGAATTTAGAGAATAGGGTATGGGTTCTTAACTTCAATTTTATGGCCTTCTTGCAAATCTTCAAGCATGCAACAAGAATGGTGAATATTAGAGGGGTGGGTGATCTCTCTCACTCTAGAACCTCTCTTCCTTACTCTATAATATTAGAAAATGGTTTAAAATGGTGAGGGATGTGTGTTTATATCGAAATAGGGTCGGGTACTAAAATAAGAAAAAAAGGGTGCCCCGTCAAAGATATGCGGTTGCATATGCGACCGCAAAATGAGTATGCGGTCCGCAAAGCTGCCGCAGGATAAGGCCGGGTATGCGACCATTATGTGGCCTCCATGCCTGTTCTGTTGTCTCATAATGCACTGCAAAACTCCCCTCGCAAAACTCCAAGGCAGATATGTGATGGATTATGCGGCCCGCATATTAATTATGCGATCGTATTTTGGGACGCATAATTGGCCTCAAATTTGTCCAGTTTTCTGATTCACTCTACAACCATTATGCGGTCCACAGAGTGATTATGTGATCGCATAATAGGCCGCAGAAACGCACACTTTCATGAATACTTTCCTCTAAGTTTGTAGGGTACTGGTCAATCCAAAAGGTCTGAAGCATTTCTACTATAATAACACAGGAATCTAACTAGGCACCACAAAATCCCGAGTTTTGTGTTAAGAATTTTACGGGTCCTTACATCCTCCCCTACTTAAGATCATTCGTCCTCGAATGAGGATCAAGTTTCAGCGATACCGTATGCCAACAGCCCAAATTTACCTAACACCCAAATTTTCTGAAAATTTTGCCAGAATTTCCTTTATAATTAGGCCTATCCACTTGCCAGAGAGCCCCTGAAACACATTTCAACAACCTTTATATGATCGAACAACACAATAGAACATAAAACAACACCAACTGAGGCTTCATAAAGGACGTTTAACTAGGAAGGGAGTGTTTTTACATTAGTCGAACAATTAATGAAAATATTTAGAGGAAACAACTTCATAAAACTATTACATGGATATTCAAAAATGACGGTACTTCCTTTTCATTTCGTTCTCGGCTTCCCAAGTAGCTTCTTCGACTTGCTGGTTTCGCCACAACACCTTCGCGGACACAATTTCTTTGTTCCTCAACTTCCGGACTTGCCGATAAAGAATGGCGACCGGGATCTCCTCATATGATAGCTCTTCGTTAACCTCAATGGTCTCAACCGGCACGATAGAGGACGGGTCTCCAACCACCATTTTCAACATGGACACATGAAATACCGGGTGCACCAATGACATTTCAGGGAGCAGCTTAAGCTTGTACGTTACCTGACCTATCCTTTGAATGATTCTATATGGCCCGACATACCTTGGACTTAATTTCCCCTTCGTTCCAAACTAAATGACCCCCTTCATGGGAGATACCTTCAAGAACACCCAATCATCTTCTTTGAATTCCAAGTCTCGGCGACGAACATCCGAATAGTATTTCTGACGAATCTTAGCACTTTTCAACCGCTCTTTTATGATTTTAAACTTCTCCTTAGATTGATGCACGAGGTCTGGTACTATTAGTTCAGCTTCTCAAACCTCGAACCATCCTATCAGCGACCTACATCTCCTACCATACAAGGCCTCAAATGACGCCATCTAAGTACTGGCATGAAAGTTGTTGTTATAAGTAAATTCTATAATAGAAAATGATCATCCCAGCTACCCTTAAAGTCACACACACAAGCACACAACATGTCCTCAAGTGTCTGAATAGTACGCTCTGATTTCCCGTCAGTCTGCGAATGGAAAGCCGTGCTGAGATTTACCTGCGTACCCAAACCTTGCTGAAACTTCTTCCAGAAATTAGCTGTGAACTGGGCCCCTCAATCAGAAATGATGGAGACTAGGGTTCCATGAAGCCTGACTATTTCCTTGATATACAGTTGTGCATATTGTTCTGTAGTTTTGGTCGATTTAACCGGTAAGAAGTGTGCTGATTTCGTGAGTCGATCCACGATCATCCAAATTGAATCAAACTTGCACGGAGTGCGCGCCTACCACAAAATCCATATTGATCATTTACCACTTCCACATTGTAATTTCTATTAGTTTTGCCAACCCACCGGGACTTTGATGCTTGGCCTTCACTTGCTGACAGTTTGGACATTTTTCCAAAAAGTCCGCCACACCCCTCTTCATGTCATTCCACCAATAAATGTCCTTAAGGTCATGATTCATTTTCATAGAACCCAGGTGCACGGAATATCTAGAAGTGTGGGCTTCTGCCATGATCCTTTCTCGAAGACCATCAACATCTGGAACACACAAACGCCATTGGCACCGTAAGGTGCCGTAATCCATGATAAGAGAAAAAGTTGTAGTCTTATGTTTATGAATCCATCCTTCAGCTGCACCAACATTGGATCATTGTATTGATTTTCCTTGACTTCCGCCACAAGCGATGATTCTGCCCTGTTCTGCACTATGACTCCTCCCTCATTATAGTTCGCAAAACGAATTCACAACCTAGACAACTGGTGAACCTCCTGAGCCAAGGGTATTTGACATGCTTCCAAGTGATCCAAACTACCCATAGATTCTGACTAAGAGCATCCGCCACCACATTATCTTTCCCCAGATGATACAAGATGTCAATGTCATAATATTTGAGAAACTCAAGCCACCTTCTTTGCCTCAAGTTCAATTCCTTCTATTTGAAAATATATTGAAGACTCTTGTGGTCCATGAATACATGTATATGGACTCTATACAAATAATGGCGCCAGATTTTTAATGCAAAAACCACTGCTGCGAGTTCCAAGTCATGAGTTGGATAGTTCTTTTCATGATTCTTAAGTTGCCTTGAATAATAAGCTATAACCTTACCATGTTGAATCAACACACACCCGAGACCGACCCTTGAAGCATCAAAATACACCACAAACCCCTCTGTACCCTCTGGCAAGGTCAACACCGGCGTTGAATTTAATGTTGATTTCAATTCCTGGAAAATCTTTTCACTAACATCAAACCACTGGAACTTGACCGCTTTCTACATCAGTTTAGTCATTGGAGAGGCAAGAGTGGAGAAACCCTCCACAGACCTCCTATAATACCCGGCCAAACCCAAGAAATTGTGAATCTCTGTTGGAGTGATAGGTCTGGGCCAATCCTTTACCGCTGCGATCTTTTGAGGATCAACCTTAATTCCTTCTCAAGAGACGAAATGACCCAGAAATGTAACAGATTCAAGACAAAATTCACATTTCCAGAACTTTACATACAATTGATGTTGATGAAAAGTCTGCAGAACTGCCCTGAGGTAGTCAGCGTGATCCTCTCAACTTCGTGAATATACAAGGATGTCGTCAATGAATACTATCACAAAAGAGTCAAGAAATGGCTTGAAGACTCAATTCATAAGATCCATGAAAGTTGTCGGGAAATTTGCTAACCCAAATGACATTACCATAAATTCAAAGTGCTCATACTGGGTTCTGAAGGCTGTTTTTGGAATATCCTGCTCCCTTATCTTTAGTTTGATACCGGGGGAGAGGGGTGGAGTTTCTTTGACAAATTTTGATGATTATGGATTTTGATAACTATAAAACAATTGGCTTGTAATTAACTTATTATTATTTTCTTCTTCTTTCTCATTATGTATATATTCTCTCTCATCTTTCATTATGTATATTCGTTTAACTTTCAATAGTTTTTTTGTTTTATAGCTTCTTTATCGTTATGTTTGTCTTATTTTTGAATTAGTAGCTTTTTTTACTTTAATAGCTTCATTTTATGTTTTAGTGGATAATTAGCCTTTGGTTTTCTTAATGCCACAGTTCCTTTCAAAGGTGGTTTTTTGTGTGAACCATGTGACTCTTCCAAACGATGGAAGGCGTGACAAGGGATTGAGTCTATTTTTGGTGTTTAGGTAAAAATAATAGTGGTAATGAATAAAAAGACCTAATTGAGTCATGCACGAAGAGTCAAACATGCTTCACTTGGTACCAACACACTTAACTACGTGCTTAAGGTTAAAAACAAGGTTTTTGAAAAGAAATAACTCTAGTTAGTGTCCTTGTGACTCTTGTGTTGACTTAGGCAATCATAGAGTGGTTTAGTCGAACTATAGTGATTTTCAATCTTGAATATGGTCATTGTGGGCCCTCGACTCTGTCCTCTTTAACAATCCAGATGCGTGAGAGGTGAGATGTTTTTCTTGCAAGTCCAAGTACCAATGCGAACTGTCTAGAACTTGCCCTGAATGTGTTCCTAGGCGAAATATTAAGTTTTTCTTGGCTTGAGAAGTGATTGTAGGATCTCCTTGGTCCGCTTGAAGTTTTCCATTGCCCACCAGTGTTGTTATCCCAAGTCAACCCATTTGAGCCTAAAACATTTCTCATTTGATAACCATGTTACAAGCCTTTACCCATTTTGTCGTGACCTTCTCTTAGCACCCGAGCTTTCCTTAACACTTTTGTGAAACAATTGGATAAAAACGTAAGTTTGAGGGAGATATGGGGAACATGAAAGAGGTATCAAGGAACAAAATGAGAAAATAAATGATGAGAAGGAAAGGCAAGAAAAGTAAAGAACAAAAAAAAATTAAGTGGAAAGTGAATAAGTTGAAGAGTTAAAGGGATTCAAAGAAAAGTAATGATGCAAAGCATGGAGAAATCAAAGACGGAGGAAATGAATGTCATGATCAAGAAAGAGTGATACTAAGTCTCTCTAGTTCTCCCAGGGAAAAGAAAATGCCTCAAATAGTTGGCAAAGCATGAGCCTAGAAAAGAAAAAGGAGTGCTGAAGGAAAGATGAACCTGTTCTATCATAGCATATACAACCTTAGTCCAAAAGCCTTCATTGCATTCCGAAAACGTCCTACTTGATTTCAAGCCGAGTAAGCTTACATTAGTGATGATCTATATGAGGGTAAAGCCTATGGTACTTAAATCCATACTTGCGACATTCCTTTAAGAGAGATGAGTGAACCTTTCGCAAATCTTTGGATTGAGTGCTAAATTCTTAAGTGAGATAGGCAAACGGAGAGTAGAGGAGGAGGAGTTTGGGATCCACAATGACCTACATAAAAGAGAGAGCTTCCTTGATGAATAAAGTCAACTCTTGATGCTTGTTGGTTGATTTCCCAATGCACACGCAAGTGTACGTGGTCGACAAGTAATATAG